>JAEANM010029579.1:0-10159 GCA_017656035.1 Myanophis thanlyinensis | reverse complement strand
CATATATACACATACATGTGTATATGTGTATGTATATATGTTCAAATTCAAATTTATTGGTCACATACAGTCATACATGGTACGATATGCAATGAAATGCTTACGCGACCGTCTGCAATTGCGAGTAAGTTAAGGCAAAATGGGAGGGTGGGGTAGGAATTAGGGATAGTTGGGAAGGTGGGAGTTAGATACAATCATGGTTCTTGTTATAGTCCTGAGTGTTCTTGTGGTTTCTGATTTAGTGTCCGTATTGCTTGTGGAAAGAAGCTTTTCCTCATTCTTTCTGTGTTGGTCTTCAGAGAGCGAAAGCGCTTTCCTGACTGCATCGTGGCAAACAGTCTATTGTTGGGGTGGCTGGGGTCCATCACTATCTTCTTAGCTTTGGTTTGGCAGCGTTTGTTGTAGATGCAGTGCAGCTCGGGGAGTTTGGTGCGGATGATGCGCTCAGCTGAGCCTACCACCCTCTGTAGTATGTGTATGTATGTATGTATGTGTAATATATAAAAAGAAAAAGTAGTTTGGAGTTGCCTTCATCCTAGGTTTGAGAGAATGTGACTGGCCCAAGGTCTTTCAGCTGGCTTTGTAGCTAAGGGTGGACTAGAATTCAGTCTCCCAGTTTCTAGCCTGATATTTTAAGGACTGCCCCAAACTGCTCCCTGGAAGTACATATATAATCTTAAAAAGAAATGCAGAGATTTTAATATAACGGGACTACGACCACCAGTTTGTTAGGCAAATTACATTGGGGGATTTTCCTTTAATCCCATGGCTTGGGGGAGAGAGAGAGAGAGAGACATCCCACCTTATAGCTTTAATTGATGGTTTTATAATAGAATTATTTTATATGCACTTCATTTGCATATTATCTAAAAAAAGTTTTAAAACTGATTTTATCTTTAAGTATATCACTTAAGAGTTACTTGGTCTATTTCAGAGTAGATTTTGAATTTATCTATTAGACATAGAGAAGTTCTAAAATTTCTGTCCAAGCAAAGATGAACTAACATAAACAAATTATTTTGAAATTCTACCTTATTATGTGATTCTGCCATATCGTGTGATCAAACTCACTGAAAAAGGCAATTATTCTCAGAATGGCAAGCAGTAAAATCTGCCAAAAGCCAATGTGAATAGACACCATCAAAGCTGACACCAGCTAAAACATAATTGAAAGAAACCATACAAGATTAGAAAATGCAGAGAGAGATAATCCATACAGTAGCCTGGAATCAGACACCATCATCATCAGACACCAGATAGAATAGGGTTAAACATATCTACAACAATGTTTTATGAAATAGTTCTATTTATTCTAATTATTAGTTTAGGCAAGTGTATGTCTTCAGAGAACAATCCTAATAAAAATATAATATAAAATATTATAACTTTCAAAGTCTTTAGCTTTTTATCCATTTAAAATGTTGACCTTCTTACCAGATTTTTGTGCAAGACAGTATTGCAAATATTTTTGTTTTAGTCATCTTGCAATTGTAACTTTAAGAAGCTATTGTCCACTGCCTATTTGTCTGGAATTAATTAATCTATTGTGATTTATTTCTGAATAGCCATGAGTGGCAGTGTGCTGTAAAAAATGCATTTAAGCCTTCCTTTCCATTATCACTTAATTATTTATTGCATACACGTGGGAAGCATTCACTTTCCAGTGCCCCCTTGAGCTTCTTGGCAAATGTAATCTATTTTTGTTGATTTGAAGGAGCATCTCATCTGACTTAATTAAGAGAACTTTTTAAAAACAATTTTCTGAAAGGATCCTGAGTTGATTGTGATGGAAAGATGGCGTGGTACAGCCCATGATAAAGACAAACAAAATCCAAGGTTACCCAGAGTTGACTTTGTAGAAAACCTTGGAAGAAAGTTGGCTTTGTAGAAAAAACTTGGACCACATTTAATGAAATGATATCCATACAAGCTTCAACAGCCAGGGAAATGTACAGACAAGCTGTGCTCTTGAGAAGCGTTTCGGCTTTATTGTTCCCTGCTCTCCGTTTTTAATTTAATTTTTTTTATACAATTGGCTTATAAATTGCCCTTTATGCAAAGCAAATCCAGTTGATATCCAGTTGGGGAGACATAAACATTCTACTAGTTAAAAGGAAAGTCATAAATACCACAAAGACATTGGAAATCTAAAGCTGGCAAAATCCCCCAGAGAGATCAGGGCTATTAACATTGAGCTATGCAGCAAACCCCACACCTATTTAGCTAATTTCAGCCTATTAAAATGATGCTATTACTGCTTAATTTGATAGGATTCCTCTTTGCAATTTTGCAAACAGCTGTCAAGACTTGGATCTAATTTGGAAGAGAGCGTAGAGCAAATGACTTGATTCTTTAAAAAGTTGGACCTGCACTTTGGCTGCAGTCCTATGCTTATACTTGGAAGTAAGTTCTTGACTTGGACCACTGAGCAAGATCTAGAATTTACCCTATAAAAGGGCTCCCAGATTAAGCTCAATGTTATTATTTCTCCTCTTTTTTCATTGAGAAAACAAAAATACTAGGTGCTGTTCTAAGTTTCCTCTGCGGCACATCCAATTCAATCCAATCCTTTATTGTCAATGCATAACATGTGTGTAGTGAAATTGAATGAGCGTCCATCGGTACAATCATACAAAGCACAGAACACATTCAAATACAGAATACAGCTCCAGATTTATAACAAATCCCTAACCCCAGGAAATTCCCGGGCTGGCACATTTCAACATATATTTCTGATATAAAAGAAAAAGGTAATTTTGCTGGTAAAATGGAGGCAGGGAGAGAAAGAGCATTAAGAATAGAGACTGGTATGTGCAGATGATGTGTGGGGGGTCCCAGAGTTAATCTGGGGTTTAATCCCAGGTTTATAACAGGGAATTGGATGCCTTACTGCAGCAGAAATTAAAATTCATATCCCATTCTATGAAAAGTTATTTACCTCTCCTTTGGAATTTTCTCAATGTTGCTGACCTCTTTGATATTGTGCATTAGAGCTTCATGTGGGATCTATTAATATACAAAGTACAGCAAATAAAGAACAGCATATTCCATATAGCTCTAAAAATTCCACTTGTTTCCTGTGATATTTCATCCAGGCACAAAATTTGGGAGAGAGGGACAGCAAAAACAGTATGTGAAATGATGAGATGTATGACTTTCTGTCAGAGTCAGCTCATCCCAATCCAGTCTTTTTAATCCCACCAGGAATTGTCAAGGGGTATCAAGTTTTTTTGACCATGAGACCTAGAACTTGAAATGTACGTAACAAAGGTCATCCTGCAAGTAGATCCATCATCTGGTGGATTCACCCCTCAGCCTATTTAAAAGTAGGGCTACCTCTTGCCACAGATGGTCAGGGGTTATCTCAATTCATTTAAATGGTTTCCTTCCTGTTAGAATTATTATCCTTGGTGAAGCGAACCTTCCTTCTGCTTTAATGAATGGATAGGAACTGTTTTTTGTCTTCTGGTATTGCAGCCAGAGCTAAACTCCCCACACACAGACACACACACACACACCCAAGTAAATCGAAATCGGTGTATTCAGTCTAAGGACTCCAGTCTCCTTCAACCTAGCTTTTCAAATAGCTGAAACTTTCAATTTAATAAGACTCAAGTGGAAAATGTGCATCTGTTACCTAAACAGCAGCAATGAGCAAAGCTAAGCTAGCATGCACTGCCCCCCTCTGTTCCTCTAATTTAAAAATCCACAGTATGGTATATCCAAGTAGTTCTCTTGCTCAGATCTCCCATAATCTTCCAAGTCTTTCTCTTCTTCATGTTAGCCCCATTAATACCCTCATCTCCAAGGTCCCAAGGTAGAACATCCCACCAGTCCTCCTGCCCCTAGTCTTCACCAACCCCCAACCTCCTCCCCTCCATAGCCACAGCCATTTTGTCACATATTGTTTACATGGAAATTACAGTTCTGAGAAACTGCATAGCAGCATTTGGAGTGGCGGTTGAATCTGAATTTTTGAATTGAGGTCTTCCCACTCGGTCTTGACTCCTGATTGGCTGCCTAGTCCCTTCAGTTTCCTTGGCAAGATTTCAGAAGTGGTTTCCCATTTTCTCCTTTCTACACCTGGGAGAGAGTGACTGGCTCAAGGACAACCCCATCAGCTTCAGGCCTAAAGTGGGACTCGAACTCATGAATCACCCCAGTTTCTAGCCTGATGCTTTAAAGCAGTGTTTCTCAACCTTGGTGACTTTAAGATGTTTGGACTTCAATTCCCAGAATTCCCCAGCCAGCTTTGCTTTGCTGGCTGGGGAATTCTGGGAGCTGAGGTCCAAAGATCTTAGTTGCCAAGGTTAAGAAACACTGCTTTAAACTCTTACACCAAATTGGCTCTCTAGTCACAGTATTTATAATATTCTTGAATTTCCACATTTTGCCACCAGATGGAGATTTTTTGCCACCCATGGGGGGGGGGGGGGGAGAGAGATTGTTCTTTTTGCTTATCTTCTTGTTCTTAGAGCAAGAGGTGCTTTTAGCCCAAAAGGGGGTGAAAATGGATAGGTAGGCTTCTATTCAGTTTGCATTGTTGGAAATTCCAATGGGCCATGCTATCTGGAAATTTGGGCAGGTGTGGATGGGGAAGGCTGACACAGAACATTCGCAAGGAGGAATTTGTTAAATATGTTGACCCCAAACTGAAAAAGAGAGGATTTCTATCCTGCTATGTATTCATAGAATCTGACGATGATGATGATGATGATGATGATGATGATGATATTGTCGGAGTTTGCAGCAGCAATCACATTCAGAAACCCACAGAAGTACTGATTCAGCAGGATTCCATTATATATAAGAAACTTCTCTTTATATATAATATAACATATGAATTAAGTATACAGTACCAAAAGCTCTTTCAAGTTGGTGGAGAGAAAAAGAAAACACAAGCAGAGGAGAGGAGTTAACAGTTTCAGTTCAGAGCTCAGCACAGCATGCTTAAGTTTCTGTTTTAGTTTCAAAGCTCAGCACAGACTCAGAACTGCATGTTAAGCCACGCCCAGGCTCCAGACTGTCCCAGTCCCCATTGGCTGACCTTGTTGCTAAGCCCTATTCCAGTTCATGAACACACTGACAGATATCCAATCAGGTTACATCCTATAAAAGATGCTCCCTACAACCATGTCTATCTTAGGACCTGTCTTAAGTCTTTCCAATGGTGATTAGCGCTGGATAATCACAAGATAATTGCACTAGAAAAACCTGAGCTATGGCTTCAGAAATTCTGCATCATTAATCTCAGTAATGGGCAAGGGCAGCTGGTGTAGCAAGAACCATTAGCAAGCATATGGTCCTTTTGCCTTACTGATACTAGCCTATAAGTAAGGTGATACAAGAGCATCTTGAGTTTTGCCTGATTGCATCTCTTTGCAAAGCACGTTCCTATGCAGAGAAAACTGGAATAAGCGAAAAGACAAGACGAAGAGACTTTCTTCTTGGTATCTTGTGCAACTTGGCATCTTGCATGCAGATAATTCTTTATTCAACCAGGACGGTATGGAGGTAGTTTCTTTACAATGTGAAGTCATGCACTTACTCTTCCTCATGACTATCAAGATTTTGTAGGTAGAATCAAATTATTCAGGGCATACTAATTTGTTTTGCATTCCTCCAGTTTTATCACTGGAGTTCATTTCACTTTCTTATTGTTTATTGTCAGGATTTCTATACCACCCCTCTCCCGAAGGACTCGGGGTGGTGTACAGCCTTCTAAAATAGAACAACAGAGATTAAAATATCAATTAAAACAAATTAAATGAGTTGGCCGAATACAATAAAATACCAAGTAAAATTTAAAATGCCTACTTTAGGCAGGGTTACAATATGTGCTAGGGCAGGGGTGTCAAACTCAAGACCTGGGGGCTGGATCTGGCCCACAGGACTGCCCTGGAAACAGCGAAGGACCGACCTGCAGTGCTTCTTCCAGCGAAAACAGGGTCCCACGCTCTGTTTTCGGCTGCCATGGCCTCCTGCAACCCTCTTCCAGTGAAAACAGAGCTTGGGAGGGCCGAAATTCTGGCAAGAATTTCCTTGGTTAGGTAACTTTTGAGAATACATTGCCATGAGATCTAAATAACTGTTCCATTAGCAGTATTTAAAATAGACAGCTCCAGCCCATTGAAAGATGGACTCAATAACAAATTTTCAGTTGGAGTTAAGACTGATTCACAAAGCATGCCAAGCTGCCATACAGTGTGTTTAATGGGGTTTCAGGAATCCAATCAGAGACTTTCCACCAAAGGGCACCTAAGAGAAATCTGGACCACAACATATCTAAAAAAAGAGTCCACAAAAAACTTCTAGTCCTGTCACCTAGTGGTTCTCTAGCTATTTGTAGTCTCAAGCTGGACAACAAATGCTAGCATACGTCTGGAATGAGTACATGTTATTCAATAGTATCTGAAGGATCACAGGTTCTCATCTTAGCCCAATGAATATTTTATTGCAAAATATTGAAACAGAAACATACCTGGGCAAAATGTATTTCAAACAAACCCAAAAGAAATGCGATAAGACTATTGTAATTGCTCATATAGTCTCTAAATAAATGCACATCACTTACGGTACAGTGCATATATTTTTATGCTTTGCTTCCTAGTACGCACTACTTATTCTGGTTTAAAGAAAGAGTGGAAAATATGTGTCATTCATAGGCACACATTATTAAAATATGATGTGGAAAGTTAGGAAGCTGGGGAAACAATACAAATCCACTCTTCTGACAAATCTAGAGAGATCCACAAGGAATAGTAGTTATTCTGGGACTTGTGGTATGAGAACACGATTGCACAAGAAAATTGAAATAAGTAAAACAGATTGAAACAATTAATCATCAGTGGGGCTTTGTTTATCTTTCACCATGGACTTTCGGGAGGGGGGGACAGAATAAAAACAATGTTATAAAAACAGCCGCAGAGTTAATGAGAACGTAATTTCTAGAGCATATTAAATGAATGACCCCTTGGGATCCCCATATTGAAACAACATATACCTTATGTGCGGCCAGAATCTGAAAATAACATGTAACACAGCACAATGTTTGAGCAAAATGATTTGATGGAGATCAGTGTATGTGGGACTGATTGGGGTAGATTGTAGGGGCGGCACTGAAATATAATTTTATCATATTTTATTTATCTATATATTATAAATTATTGTATTTTATTTCAATTTCATTTTTAAACTGTGTTTTATTCCAATTTTATTTTAAATTGGTTTTCATCAGATTTTAGTAATACTTTGTGTCTGGAACTCTGCACTTCGATTTGGCCCAAGGGCTAATCAATAAAGTAAACTGAACTAGAGCATTATCAATTATCTTCAATCTAACTCAACTCTCCAGTTGTGACTCAGAGCAATCCCTTTCATTCTCAGCCAAAATCATGTTGGGAATAACAAGGGTTGGAGTCCAGGATATTGTATCAAGCTGGAGAATGGTAGATTCGGCAGATAGAAAGATTTCAGACTGAAGTCAATGAAGAAAATGAGAGAAATACTGGCCCCTTTTTAAAAAAAAAAACACCCTTCTCTCTGTTGCAACTGATCTAGGTTGCTCTTTTATCACTTAACAGATTTACCATATTTTTTGGCACATAAGGCACACCTGAGTATAAGACACACCTAGATTTAGAAGAGAAAAACAACAATAAAAAGTTTTTTTGCCTCCGTGTGCCCCATTTTGGGGCCTTTTTTGGCCCATTTTCAGGGCCTCTTGGCTCATTTTTGAAACTTGTTTTGGCCCATTTTCAGGGCCTCTTGGCTCATTTTTGAGACTTTTTTTTGGCTCATTTTTCAGGACTTTTTCAGCCCATTTTGGGTCTTTGGCCCATTTTCGGGGCTTTTGGGGTCCCATTTTTTCCATAGAAAACCCCGAACATGGGCCAAAACAAACCCTGAAAAAGGCCTGAAAAAGCCCTAAAAACGGGGCATGCGGAGGCTAAAAAATGGCCGACAAGTGGGTGGGGCTTCAGCAACATTCGCTGTATAAGACGCACAGACATTTTCACTCACTTTTTTTGGTGTGCGCGTCTTATATGCCAAAAAAATACAGTACTTTATGCATCCGGTCACCAGCGCATGCATTCTGGTGAGCCAGTCAATTGGGCAGAGCAATTTTTTTTCTCTTCTCAATCACTTAGGACCACAACTGAGCCCCAAATTTCGGTTGTTAAGTAAGACAGTTGTGAACTTTGACAACCTTTCTTGCCACGGTTGTTAAGTGAATCACTGAAGTGGTTAAGTTAGCCGCACGGTTGTTAAATGAATCTGGCTTCTCTGTTGACTTCGCTTGTCGAAAGATTGCAAAAGGGGGAATCGTGACTCCGCCCCCTTGGACTCTGTGTAACCGTCATAAGTATGAGTTGGTTGCCAGGCATCCGAATTTGGATCACATGACCTGCAATGGTTGTAAGTGTGAAAAATACCTTAAGTTACATCTGTCACTAAATAAACTGTTGGAAATTGAGGACAGCCTATATTTTCTATGAGCAGGGATTTACTGTACACAAATGTGATGATCATCAGTTGAACATGATGAATCAACTCTGCTTCTCTTCCCAGCAAGAAATGAAAGGCTGCAACTGTATTTATTTCAAACCACAAGATTTGACTGTCTATATTCAGTCATATCCTGAATTCTCAGTCATGCAAATACCTTAAAAACCTTAAATCAGGGAGGGGAATATTTACACTTAGGGCCGCACTACACTTATACATTAATAAATATGTAAATTCTGCTTTTAAGCAACAAGTTGCAGTGCAGGCATGTGTGCAGGGTTCGGAGATCACCTGATGTCTGTGGTGAAAGATCCGTACTGATCTCCCATTGTATTCTGGGCAGAATTTAAAACGTTGCTATTGAGCTTTAAATACTGCTAGATGGCAGCATTGAGCTAACCTTGGCTGATCTTAAAAAAAAAAAAAAAAGCAAGATTTAATACTTGTTTAATACAAACAGAGAGAACTGTGAGTGAGATTGGGAAGTTAAAAAAAAAAAAAAATCCCACAGGAAGGCAATGGAAAAGTAGTGCTATATGGTTGCAGAACCAAACTAACCAAACCGACATGGAGCCGAAGTCACCAGCAGTTGAATTCAACTTGAAGGAAATTCTCTGCCTGGTTTTGAAAGCCCTAAACTGGCCTGCATATTTGAAGGATTGCCTGTCCCATTATGAAGTGCCCCAGCCATGAAGATCTATAAGATTTATTTATTTATTTATTAAATTTATATACCGCCTCTCTCCCAAGAAGGGACCGAGAAGATCATGAAGATGCTCCCCCAATGCCAGAATTTCATCTTGCTGGAACATACATACGTACATATATATAACATACATACATATCAGAGATTGTTGCACTACAAACAGCAAGCACACACAGTAAAATAATTCAATGGGATTCAATTAAATAGAAGAAACTTCTTTATATAATATAAAACATAATGTATGTATACAATACCTATACAGGCTTTTCCAACATGGTAGACAGAAGACGTAGCATATACGAAAATGGAAGCAAGCAAGCAACGGAAGCAAGACCTAATGCAGTTTTCACTCTAGCTCTGATATATAGAACAGTTAAGCTAAGCTTCAGCCAGTCCCAGGCTCCTGACTGTCTGGGTCACCAAACAGCCCAATTGGCTGATCTGTTGCTATGTCTTTTCCAAGTCATGAACCCTCATACACTGACAATACATACACTGTATTCCCCTCAGACTTGTTATTTGCTCCTTATTTACTTAATATCCGACTCATATATTACTCGATTGCTGTTTGTATAAGAGGGCAAGATATAAGTATCTTGATCCATATATTAAATGTATGGCCCAGTAGGAGGCCCATATTAAAACAACATATATCATGTGTGGCCAGAATCTGAAAATGGCATTTAATACAGCACAGTTTCTGACTAAAATGGTCTGACTGAGATCAGCATATGTGGGCCTGATTGGGGTAGATTGCAGGGGTAATACAGAAATAAAATTTTGTTATTTTATTCTATTTTACATTTTTATATATTAAATTATTGTATTTTATCATATAACTACTGTATTTTACCCTACTCATTTTAAATTGTTTAGAATTTTATTGATATGTGTTTGAACCTGTACGTTGATATGATCTATAGATCAATCAATCAATCAATATAT
>JAEANM010029578.1:0-10159 GCA_017656035.1 Myanophis thanlyinensis | reverse complement strand
CTTCCTTTCTTATGTATAGCACAGGGTGAAATATTGTATATGTTGTCTATTATTAAAATAAATAAAATTAAAAAAAATTGTATTATGAAAAAATTAGTGGAATTAAAAAATTGGTGACATAATTTATTTTATGATTAAGAATAGCAATTATTCAAACTGCTATTCTTCTTAAAATGTTTTTTTAGAAAATCCCAGTGTCCTCTAATTGGTTAAATAAAAATAATATTTTCATTCATTCATAATTATTTTTTAAAACCATCAATAAGTTAAATCTTTTTGTAAAGCAAAAAGAAGATTTAGGAATACCAAATCTGACATATTTTAATGCAGTTCAACTGAGACAATTAATTAATATTATTGGGAAGGCTAATTGGTCCTTGACTCTCCATCAGTAGGATGAAATGCAAACATAAATTTCAACCAAGCCTTAGCCCTCTTTATTCTTTGATTGTTTCTTCTTCAAATATGAAGACAAATTGTTTAGTTCAAGGAATGGGGGGAGAGAGGACAATCAAGTTAGGGACCCAACAGTAACACAGACATACAACCCTACTAAATAAATTAAATAGTGCAGAGAGGAGAGAATCACATTCCAGCCTGACTTCAGTTCCAGTTTGAAATTCTATTTCTACAAATTTTGTGATGCTGTTTTCAATTTAATTTGTTTTATAAAAATATCTACATGCTCAAAATATATTAATAAAAAGGATAGATAATTGTGAACAAAAATATACCTATTCATGAAAAGTCCATACAAATTTGTATATGTCAGTATATACAATATGTACAGAATATATTAAAAGTTTCATTTTTAAGCTCACAAGCTTAAGAATAGAAAAATGAGAAACAAAAGTTTATAGAAACACTTATTTCAGTAGCTGAACAGAGGCCTCCAGCCATATGTAATGGCTTCATTGGTACTTGATAATCCACTGATTGTTGTTTTCTTAAATGTGCAGGAAAAAATAGATTGCTTTGCTCTGGAGGCTCATGGGCTGTGCAGTTTGGCTAAAGGCATTGAGTACTCAGTGGGACTTCTGTCATTTTACTGGAAATAACAGTCACCTCCTGCTATAATAAGACTGCATTTGTAAATTGCTTTCCAAGGAGTTTAAAAGACAGCTCATTATTTAAAAAAAAAACTGCTGTAAAACATTTTGTTCTTTTGATCATGTCCTTCCATAATAAAATTAAGGATGCATTCCTCAAACATGCTAATTGAAATTGTGTAGAGTTCACTATTGTAACCAGTACCATGATTTTCAATTATAGATTTCTTTTCTTTCCTGTGAAAAATAATTTTCATTACTGGATTTTGGGCATTACGGTTATAAAAAAAGATATCATTTGTTTTGAATGAGCCCCTGAAATTCTATTTTATTCCTGAAAGGAAAACCGGTCCAGAACGAACATAGATAACAGAGTACATTGTTCAGTAGAAATCATCTTCTTCATTCTGGCATTTTCCCATAGAGGCTAGGTCCGCTTTTTAGATCAATGGACACAATTTCACACAATCAGGCACATCAGCCAGGTTGAACTGGATGATGATGCCATTTTTGCTTTAGTCTTCCATGCAGGCACTTCTCATCAACGTAAAAGTGGTAGGCAGCGCTGGCAATGGTATGGGATGCTCTTTATAGAATGTGGCCAAAGCACTGGAAGCAATTTCCCTACATTTTCTTTGTGATTGGTGCAACACCTATCTGCTCCCAGACTGTATTATTGTGGATGTGTTTAAGAACAACAGAGCTGCAAGGGATCTTGGACGTCTGATCCAACACCCTGCACAAGCAGGAGGATCTATACCCTTCCAGAGAAATGACTGTCCAGTCTCTTCTTTGATTAATTGTTTTCACTGTTAGGAAATTTATCCTTAGTGCTAAGTTGCTTCTCTCTTTGCGTAGTTTCCAACCTTTGTTTTTTGTCTTGCTTATTGGTGCTTTGGAAAATAGTTTGATACCCACCCACCCCATCTTTGTAGGAGCCACTCAAATATTGGAACAGTACTATCATGTCATATTTTACAGATTAACAGAGTTGGAAGGGACCTTGTAAGTCATCTAGTACAAGCCACCCCCCAATGCAGGAGACCCTACACCATTTCTGATGGAGGACAGTTCTGTCTCTTCTTGTAAAATTCCATGGATGAAACTTCCACAACTTCTGAAGACAAGCTGTTCCATTGGTTGATTGTTCTCACTGTCAGAATTTCTCCTTATTTCCAGGTTGAATCTCTCCTTGTTCAGTTTCCATCCGTTATTCTTTATCTGGCCTTCAGGTGCTTTGGAAAATAGGTTGACTCCCTCCTCTCTGTGGAAGCCCTTCAAATATTGGAACATTGCTATCATGTCCCCCCAGTCCTTCTTTTCATTAGACTAGACATAACCCAATTCCTGTAATTGTTCTTCAAGTTTTAGCCTCCAGCCCCCTAATCATTTTTGTTGCTCTTCTCTGCGTTTTTTCCAGAGTTTCAACATCTTTTCTGTATTGTGGTGACCATAATATTGCTATTGAGAATCTTGCTAGATGCCTGCTTTATCATTTTTCCAGCCTCACGTACACCGAGTTTCTAAAATCTTTTGATTTTGTTTTCATTTTTGAAAAATGGAATTGATGAAAAGTCCTAAACTTGATTTCAAAGCATAAATATAGATTTCAATAGAAATGGGGAGAAAATCATACATGGAGTTGTTGTTGTAACTACTTAGGCTCCTTAGCATACTCCCTAGAAACAACTAGCCTAGCATACAAACTGGCACATTGATACAATGTAGCTAGATGCATGATATGTTCTGTGCAATCTGTCCAAAATTAGTGTTTTTCTTGACTTTTCCAAGAGAGTTAGACAGTTCTCGATTATCTTTGTAAGTGCTGTTTTCTTGTCCTTAGATTAAATTTATTTCTAATTTTCTTATAACCGTATAATATTTGAGCAGAACAAAATATGTAAATTTGAACAATGTAACAATAGTATTGTTTATTAAATATTTTCTGTCTTTCAATCAGTTGTCACTGGCTAAACAGCTCTTGAAATACTTTACAAGGGAATTTAAGTATTCTGTGCGTATATGAAACCATTTTGCTAGCCTCAGGTAAAACATTTTTTAAAAGATTACTGTTTCAGTTTTTGTGCATTTCATTTGGTAGCCATATTAACTAATAGCATATTGTAATTTTACTGAGGGAAGCATTTATTTTCTTGTCAGGAAATAAATACCATGCTATTCCAAAGAGAGTGACTATAACAAAAACATGTTAGATCTTATGTGCTGGTGCTATTAATGAAATGATTAAGAAATGACAATTGAAAGTGCTTTATAGTTATATGTTTTGTTGATAAAGAAATTGTATTATAGCACTTAGCAATAGCACTTAGACTTATATACTGCTTCATAATGCTTGACAGCCCTCTCTAACCAGTTTACAGAGTCAGCATATTGCCCTCAACAATCTGGGTCCTCATTTTACCAAGCTCAGAAGAATGGAAGGCTGAATCAACCTTGAGCCTAGTGAGATTTGAACTGCCAAATTGCAGGCAGCCAGCAGTCAGCAGAAGTAACCTGCAGAATTGCACTCTAACCACTGTGCCACTGTGGGTCATTATAGTTATAATTTGATTATATTATATACCTTTATATCCTTATGTTAAAAATTCTTCAAAGTCTTCAATTTGTTGAAATTATATTTTCTCATAAATCTCTATTTACTCATTATTAATTAGAACTTTTCTAATTAATAGTATCCATTAATTAATATGAATACTAACAGTATTATTGGAAATCTATATTTCAGGGCCATCAATATTTCAAATCTGTTTCGGTAGCAACTGAAGCATGTAGAAGGAATGGCAAAAGCCCCACAGGCATGTGATCAAAATTCAGGCACTTGGCACCTGGCATGTATTTACAAATTGTTGCAGGATTCCAGGGTCAAGTAATCATAATTTGTCACTGTTTAGTCAGCTGTTGACAAGCACAGTCAATGGGGTGGAGTGAGGGGAGCCAGATTCACTTAATAACTGCATGATTCCCTTGGCAAAAGAAAGCAAAGGTGGTACTAATAGTAATAGGTATTTGGATACTATCAACATTGATAAATCATCACCAGTCAATTGCAAAAGACAGCTTTACTCAGAACAGCTTACATCCCACAATGATTCTTTTAATATCCATGAAAATTCAACTTCTGTCTATTCCAGTCCCTTGAGAAGGACTCAATAGGTAGATAAAAAAATTACCAAATCCATTTTGAACATCTGATTGACTGTGTGACCAACCATAAACATTACAACCAACAACAACACCAATAGTAATAATACTCCAATTATTTTTGTAGAACTCAAGTATCCTGTCTTCTATTTTCCTCATCACTCTGTAAGCTGCATTAACCCAAAAATCATATCAAAATTTTATGTATGCTCAGTATATGTCCCTATGTACAACACCCACATTTATGAGGAATGCATAAGAATATTGCATGCTAACAAATTGCATGAAATGTAAGCTACAGAAACACTTTCAAATGAAGAGTTAGTTTCAAAACAAAGGGCCACACTAAAATGCAATGTAGATATAGGAAACAGAGATCATGTGCTGTCAAACTTCATTTTAATAGTCTTCAACTCACCTACCTATCCAATATTGGCAGCAGTGATCTTGATCAGTCCCAATTATCCATCTAATTATGGTAGTATGTATCTTAGTCTCCTATGTTTCTATAGGGTGCTCTATAGGAATGGATTTTGAAAGGGCTTCAGGAAAGGCAATCAGTTCAAAATGCAATGGCTAGATTGTCTTTTGTGCATGAATTTTAAACCATTTAAACCACATTCCTCCAATCTGATAGCAATTTCACTACCTTCCAGTCTATTTCTTTCTCTGATGTGGTGTCTTTTCATATATAGATTGATAATATTTTCAAAAGTCCTGTGTTAGTTTCCTTCAACAAGAGAGGTTTGACTGAAGAGAGAAGAGAGGCCTTTTTCCTGACAGCTTGATTCTGGGATTCTTTTCCAAAAGAACCAAAGAAGAGCAACATTCTTTCTTAAAATCAGATTTTAATTCTGCTACTTGTGCTCTTCATTTTGTAATCTGATTATGATTTCTTTTATTTGTAAACCAGTCATTTTCATGTTGCTATGACTACCACATCTTATTCTTGCTGCTAGGAAACAAAAGACTTCCATAGGCAGATGCCCAAGACAGAAGGCAAAGAATCTCCTTCACTTGCGACAACTTGCTGCAAGAGAGTTTCTGAAATGGAGGTGAACAAAGCAGCAGGAGCATCTGTGCTGGCTTAGTAGGAGGGAAGGGGAAGAGAGAGATAAGGATTATCAGAATCAGATGCTACCTTAAAGAAAAACCGTTTTATAGAGATGTGATGGGTTCATAATATTGTGACCTGAATTTTATATTACATATGACTTACTATCCTCAAACCTCTTAGAATTTTGCTAGATGAGGCTAAATATAAGCTGGGTTTTTCTGCATATTGACAGTTGTATAAAATATAAAAGAATTTGATTTAATAGAGCTTCAGTTGAATTACCCCAATTAAAATAACAAATCAAAGGAAGGACTTTAACAGGGTTTATAGTCTTTCAAAGCACCTCATAATATTTTCTGCTACATCTAGTTGTAGATAATCTACAATGTTACAACTGCACTTCTGTATATGGAGAACCTGGAGGAGTGAGGTGGTGTGATGGTTGTGTTGCGCTTAGTGATCTGAGTAGCCAGGGAATGTGTTTGCTTTCCTCCTTAAGCTCTGCCTATCTGAGCTTTTGTGGGGTGACAAAGCTAGTGTTGCTTTGGCTTTCATTCACTTCAGCCAGCCACAAGCTTCAACTTTGCTCTTGTGTTAATGAAATGTTACACTTTGATGCTGATCCTGCCAAGACAAGTAGACAAACTGCTCTTACCACTCTGCATATGGACTCCGGGCTAATCATCCAGTTTGCAGTCATGAATTAAACATTATTATTTTTTTTAATTCTACGTGATTGGGCCAAGTTTAAATCTTTCAATGAGTAAATAAATATGCGTCACACTAATATATTCAAATGCTGGCCTATACATTTTGAAGAATACAAAAATGGCAATCTATGAAGGCCACCTGTTCCATGCCAGCCTTTTTCGTTGTTTCCGTGACAGAATAACACAATAACAGAGTTGGAAGAGACTTTGGAGGTGTTCCGTCCTATGCTCAAGCAGGAAACCCTATGCAATTTCAGACAAATGGTGTCCAATTTCTCCTTAAAAACTTCCAGTGTTGGAGCATCCACAGTTTCTGGATGCAAATCATTCCACTGATTAATTGTTCTATCTGTCAGTAAATTTCTCCTTAGTTCCAGTTTGCTTCTTTCCTTGATTAGTTTTTATCCATTGCTTGTTGTCTTGCATTCAGGTGCTTTGGAGAATAGTTTGAGGCAAACTGTTTTTTGTGGCAGCACCTTAAATATTGGAACATTGCTATCATGTCACTCCTAATCCTTTTTCCCACCATTAGACATACCCGATTTCTGCAACCATTCTTTGTGTATTTTAGCCTCCAGTTCCCAAACCATCTTTGTTGCACTTTTCTGCACTCTTTCTAGAGTCTCAACATCTTTTTTATATTGTGGTGACCATGATATAAACATATGACATAAACATATAAACACATAAACAAATGGCATTGCATCTTACTGTGCAAGCCTGCTTCAGCTGCCTCTGCTTGCAATCCAGAACTGAAGTGCTGTTTGTGACTGCCTGAGGGTGTTATCCTCAGGAGGGACCAAGCTTCTCAGTTGACAATGACAATCCTTTGGTCACCCCACAAAACTACTCCTTTCATAAAATGAAAGTTATGAATTATTCTTTGAAATTCTCCACAGTAAAGAGCAAGAACTATCTTTTCTTGGTATTCTTCTTATTACTAAATCAATGTTCAGAGTCATATTAAAGAAATAACTACATATTTCAAGGGCCAATAAGATGTATTAAAAGAAGGGACAAATGTGATAAATAACAAGTAAAGTGGTTAAAATAAAATAACATATATAAACAGTAGCAGTAAGACAGTAAAAAGGAAATCAGTAAGTAACTGAAGTCAGTATCTTGGGTTATATTTTCCATTTCTCAGTTTTTGTTCACTTAATTATGAGTCTTTATTATATTCTTTGATCATTATATATTTTCTGTCTATGTTTAAGAAATTTTAGTTAATTTTGTTTATTAAAGGCCAGGACATCTATAGTGGTCAAATAAGCCAAAATGTGTTTGCAGACACAATCCTAACATCAAAGTTCTGCCCCCCTTTTTTTATAATGGACACATGTTTTAAAGGCAACAGCTTTGATTGTCTGACAGTAGCCACCATCTTGACATTTTTGAGCCACCATGCAGATGACACCGTGTCAAGATGTGCCTCTTTTGTTTCTCTTGGTTCAAATACACCTCACTTTCTCTCTTATCCAATTTAAGCCTTACACAATCAGGAACTGATCAAGTCAAGAGGTAGTGATGACTTGCAAGAAAAGCAGAATGAAATTTGATTTTAATAGGAAGAAAAATGACACCTTCATCTACTTATTCTCTGGAGGCAACAACTCTTAAAAGGTGCACCTGGGGAAATAAATAGATGTATAACTTTTCCTTATAACAATTATGTTTGAAAATGAGCAAAAGTGCTAAACTCCTGGTTTGAGACCTGATTGCTGTGTGATGGGATGAGCTCCTTGCCCCATCTTCTGCCCACCTAGCAGTTTGAAAGCATGCAAATGCAAGTAGATAAATAGGAAAAGTAGCAGTGTTCCATGTGCCTTAGTGTATTGTCAAGCTGGCCACATGGCAACAGAAATTTCTTCAGAGAACCCTGGCTCCCTCAGCTAAGAAATGGAGTAGAACATGACTGGACAAGGAAAATCTTTACCTTTATTTACTTATAGTACTTGATTTGATTTGTTTACCACCAACGTATTAACCAATACTTCATTAAGCATTCATTTCAAGTATAAACTGTGAGCTTTTCAGAAATGCCAGACAATATTAGAAACGTAATTATTTTTTGCACATATTGTTCAGAGTCAGACAGTTATAGAACAATATGTTAAAAGAAAAGAAAAGAGGATGTCCATTCACCTTGATTGGATGGTCAACTAATTTTATGTCCAACCAGAAAAACAATAGGTCTTTAATTCTGTTGTACTCAATGTTATTTTCTTTTGGAAACATGCATATAGATAGCATTAGCCTGCTGTATTTGGAGTCAAATAATCTGGATGGTCACAGGATAGCAGCAAAGAGATGTAGTAGATTAATTTGTTGGTATCTGCAACCAGATTTTTGGAGCCCATAAGTGCCTAAACAAAATCCATTCTTTGGGATTGTGTCCCACTTTTGGGTTTTTAATCTGATACTGTCTGTGCAAAGAGAAAGATCAAACAACACAAATAGGCAGAACCTGTGAGATGATAGTTCAAGTTGGAGATTTTCAAATTTTGGAAAGGGGAGCTACTGTCTTAGCTTATGAACAGTGCAGATTTATGGAAGAGCCTTTTCACTGGTAGGCTTAATGTCACAAAAAATGTCTATTATATCTGGTAATACCACATCTATAAAGTACATTTTCTATATGTTAACAAACATGGAATGAAATGTCATATTCTCCAAAAGTTAGTAAATCTAAATATGTCAGTGCAGCAATATGACACAAATTTGGTTCAATGTATTACTTATATCATTTGCACGTTGATATCATTATGCAGTACAATGTAAATCACAATAGATCCATTAATCCATTGTGAGAAAAATCTGAGCTTTGGCTGTAACTTAAATTGCTCACAATTTAGACTAGCATGGTAAATGCACTCTAACTGGCAGCAAATTTTGGTGACCTTATAGCAGACTTTATATGGCAGCTTTGATTAGTATCTTTTAAATGAAAATACAAAGTAGAGAACCATTTACATGCAATTTTTGTAAAATATGAGACAACATATCCAAATACAAAGGCCATACTCCCGGGGGGAGGGAGGAATCAAATGTCTATGTCAAGTATTATTTGAAGTAACCATGTTTTAGAAAAAAGCAAAGATGGCACAAATGGATTGATTTCCTGTCATTAGGCTATTGCTCTCTGCAACTGATATTTCTAAAAGGCAACATTTTGTAATCCATTTAGTTTAAGAAATAAACATGTAACTTGCTCTTTGCTTACCAATGGATGGTTGATATTCTTCCTATGGATTATGCATTAGCCATCTGTCTTTTTGTATTTCAAAATTGTTATTTCATTCTGCTTTCTCTAGAATAAATAAAACCCATCTCTTACTGTTAATTTACTTTTATTCCTTCTGAAGCTAACCATGAAATGACAGCTATTCTCCTTATAAAAGCTGATCCAGCAATCTTTTTATTAAATCACACGATAATCTTGCTGAAACTAGACAGATAAAATGTAGTCACCCTAAAAGTTGAAAGTGCAACTAACCTTGGCTTAAATATCAACTGAAATATCAACTGAAATATCAACTGAAAAATGCCCCTTAAGAGAGCATTAAAATATATCCATCTATTTCCAGTAGTGTCTTCAACCCTTGAATATGCCACTTGTTTTGAAATAGGTATTTTTTGCTCCGTTCCTTAAGAAACCACCACTGGATCCTGTAGAACTGGAAATTTTTTGTCCAGTTTTCATCTTTCCTTTAAAAAGTGGTGGTTTGAAGCACCAGCAAATTCTGGAGGAAGCAGATTATTTAATAGAGATGGCTTATTAAGGAATGTGAAATTAAATACATAAATAAAAATTGGCCGATTTTCAGACTGGGTTTCAGTATTGAATCAGCATTTGTTGCACTTATGGATGACATTTGGCAGGCATGGAATGTGGGGGGGGGGGCGCGTAATGGACCTATCTTGAGTATCCTTGATTTGTCAGTGATCTTTAGTAACATCAATTATTATATCCTTCTGGATCAGATCAAGGGGTTGGGAGTGGGAATCCTGGTTTTATGGTAATCTCCTCCACCCAAAACCAATTATACTTGATTGGTAAGCTGGAGACCCCGTTGCAAGGTTCATTGGGGTTCTACTCCAATGAGATCCCCTCCAATCGGGCTTCAGGCCTGGGTTCAGCACGGAGACGGCCTTGGTCGCATTGGTGGATGATCTCTGGA
>JAEANM010029577.1:0-10159 GCA_017656035.1 Myanophis thanlyinensis | reverse complement strand
AATGAGGAAAAGTTTCTTTCCACAAGCAATACGGACACTTAACCAGGAACTACAAGCACACTCAGGACCACAACAAGTACCATGACTGCATCTAACTCCCACTTTCCCAACTACCCTTAACTATTTTTCTAACCCCCACCCTCCTTTCCTACCTTAACTTACCCGTGATTGCGTAAGCATTTCACTGCATATCGTACCATGTATGACTGTATATGTGACTAATAAATTTGAAATTGAAATTGAATTGATCCAAGATCAGGTTGGATATACACTCTTGCAACAAATGCCAAAGATGTGGCATGTGACATTTCTTGCATTTTGACATATCTGTGCATACAGAGTCCAGACCATACATCCATATAAGAAAGGAGTGATAGCCATAGCTCTATAGACTTTTAATTTTGTGTAAATATGAATGTTGTGTTGATTGAGCAGTTTGCTCCACAATCATGGAGTAACCAAATCACTTCATGAATTTCTTTGGGCATCCATATTTCTAGATGATCCAGAGAGTGTTCTGTTTACAGTATCAAATGCCTTTATCAGGGCAATAAAAACAGAGTAAAGAGACTTGTTCCGTTCCATGATTTCCATGAGTTCATGGTCTGGCCTCATGGAAAATATCATATCTGCAGTATTCTGTTCTGATCAAAAACCACATTAAATCCTTGGGAGGTTCTTTTCTGAGACAGTGACATCTGTTCGTGAGAATGAAGGCAATTGCCTAGAATGGACAGGACAGTGAGGTACCCTCATACTTTTTGCAGTGTGATTTGCTTTTCTTGTTTTTATAGACATCCACAATGAAGATATCATGGAAGTAATCAAGTATCTTCTTTACCAAATGTCTTCCAAGATAACTTGAAACACCCGCAAGACCGAGTCCTGAAGGAGAGGGGGCGGAATATATATAAATTAAATTAATAAGACATTTGAGTCTAATGCCTTGTACATTTCAGCTGGAATTCCATTCCATCCTATTACATTATTTGAGCTAATCTACAATCTTTATTGATTGTAGATCTAATTTATCTTTATTGTTCTCATCAGTGGAGGGAAGGAGGTTTAGGACATCTAAGATGGGTAGCTGTAAGTCATTATGATAAACTGGATGGTCTATTAAGTTGGAAAAGTGTTCAGGTCGGTCATTTTTCAGTTCTTTCTGGTCTTTTACCAGGATCATTTTATCAGATGACAGTAAGGAGAAGTATCCTGATTTAGAAGGACCATAAACAGGCTTTATAGCACTGAAGAACTTTCTGATGGATGCATGTCTGCATAGCATTCGACCTTCTCAGTCTTCCTCTACCACCATTAGTCCTATATTTTTCTGTCTGTATTGTTCAGGTGCTTAAACATGTCTTTCTTTGGAACAGATGATGGATCATTCTGCCAATGTGATAAATTTTATTTATTTATTTAATTTAAATCTTGTTCTTGGCCTAGAGGACTGCTGAAATTGTCTTGTGGCTTTCATCAAACCAGTCTTGATGCACCCAAGTTTCCAATCCAAGTGCAATATTGTTGCACTTTGTCTGATAACAATTTTAAGCAGCAACCACTTTTCAAAACAGAATCCTACTAGAGATAAATTACTAGAGATTTTTTTATCCACACAAATAAAAGAGCATTAAATACAGAATAAATTAGCTTGGGGTATTCAGTCAGGATTCCCAAGTATTTGGAAATAGAAATAATAAATGAATAAAGACATAATTACAATTTAGTTGACTACTAAAAATTGAATTATAAATGACAGTGAAAGTACAGCCTTAGGCAAGTGACTGTGCATTTTAAAGTGCTACATTTAACAGCAGTGCAAAAAGGTTTTTTCCCAGGATTTAAAAAGTTATTATCACCTTGGCTGTATATCTACCAGGATTTTTTTTTCCTTCTGTAACACTGCATACATTTCGAGATTTTGTTTCAAGTTCTGACCTACTTAGAAAATAAACTTCTGTTAAAGCTAATATTTCTATTTTCAAATACCCTTGAAAGTGTGTCAGAAAAGAAACTATTTTGTTCATAAAATGTAAATGCATCTTTAAAAGAGGTGAATATTTTTCAATTTTATAATAAGTATGCTTAATTTAAATTCCAGATACATCCCTGTGTTTAACTCTACCATGATAGTCTTATCAACTGCAGCATTTATTTAATGCATACATATTAGTTTTGTAAAAAAAGGATAACTAATAAAATGATTATATCCGTCACTAATATTAGAGACAATTTATTCTCTCCTCTACCACCGCCAGGAACAAAGTATCTCAGTTAAGTTTTTAAAGTAAGTGTAGCAACTAGCAACCAGTGATGAAATTGAAAAATACTCACCACTGGTTCAGTGAGTCTGGCAAGAGGGGCATTCGTGTGCGCAAGCACCGTGGTTCACATATGCACATGTACCACACATCTGCGCATGTGCATGGCTCCACCATGGGTGAGGTTTGCATGCATGAGTGCGGTTTCTGTTGTGCCGAAAGGGATTCAACAGCCTTTCAGGACCTTCTGCTCTGCTCCAAATCTGCTGTTTGGGACAGTGGCTATTTCTCTGCACTGCTACTCTTGCTGGGAGAGCCAGACCAGTTTAGCAGCTGTGATTCACTGCTTTTGGTCCTTTAAAACTCACCCAGAAAGCTTTGCGGGCGGCACAGAGAAGCAGCAGCCATTTTGGATGCTGCTTCTATCAAGCTGCCCACAGGTCTTTTCCAATGTGATTTTAAAGGACCAAAAGCAGCGGATCACAGCTCCTAAATTGCACAAGCGTGCAAGACACCTTCTCTCTACTGCCTGTTGCTCTTGCTGGGAGAGCCACCAATTTAGGAGCCATGAGGCATAGCTGCTACATTAGATCATTTCAAAAGCTTTCAGGATGGTCTAAAACAGCAGCGATGACTCACAGCTGACAAATTGTAAAAGATGCTTTCCCAGCTAGAGCAGCATTGAGAAGCTGCTGCTGTCCCAGAGCAACCAAGGCAGCCATGCTGGAAGGCAGGCAAGCCTGGGGATGGGGGGTAGCTAGCTTGTTAGGCCATGTGGCTCTAGTGTGCCATGGAGCTGCCGCAGCAAGGCGCTGCAGGCAGGGCCGGGGACTGTGGCCTACCTAAACCTCACCGTGCATGCAGTGGAGCAGCTGCAGCATGGCAAGTACCAAATCCGGGGATGGAGGGGAGGTGGCTAGCTAGGCTCACTTACCTGGGCAGATCAGTGTCACTCAGTTGGGCCATAGGCAACATTCACATGGGAACTGGGAAGGCAAGTTTCTTCATCGCAAGTGAGCACCGCACAATAGTGACAATGTATTATGTCAGGAAGGTGTGCAAGATGAGGAGTGATTGGCTGGGGCATTGCATGCAGGCAAGGTTGGCAGGTGGGGTGGAGTGCCAAGTGGGTGATTGGGCAGGTGGGAGTGAGTAGCAAGCTGGTGACCTGGCAACCAAACAGGTGGGGGCGGGGTCATCTGGATTCAATTTACCAGTTCTCTGAACTAGTCAAAATCTCTACTACCGGTTCAGGTAAACTGGTCCAAACCGGCTGAATTTCACCCCTGCCAGCAACCTAGAAGCTGCATGTAGCCCTGAACAGTACAGCCCTGCAAGATTTTAAATTTTCAACATTATTACATTATTTATATTCATTAATTACATTATTATTGCTGTTAGTTGCAAAGTCATGTTTGACCTGTCACAACCTCATGGACAACATTCCTCCAGGCCTTCCTGTCCTCTACCATCTGCCGGAGTCCATTTAAGCTCACGCTGACTGTTTCAGTGATTCCATCCAGCCACCTCATTCTCTGCCATCCCCTTCTTCTTTTGCTCTCAATTATTCACAGCATTAGGCTCTTCTCCAGTGAGTCCTTCCTTTTCATTACATGGCCAAAGTATTTGAGTTTCATCTTCAGGATCTGGACTTCTAAAAAGCAATCAGGGTTGATCTCCTCTAGGACTGACTAGTTTGATCACCTTGCAGTCCAAGGGACTCGCAAGTCTTCTCCAGCACCATAGTTCAAAGCCCTCAATTCTTTAGCGCTCAGCCTTCCAACTTTCACATCCATACATTGCAACTGGGAAAACCATAGCCTTGACTATACATACTTTTGTTGGCAGGTGATGTCTCTGCTTTTTAGTATGCTGTATAGCTTTGCCATGGCTTTCCTCCCCAGGAGCAAGCGTCTTTTAATTTTTTGGCTGTAGTTTCCATCTGGGGTGATCTTGGAGCCCAGGAAAATAAAATCTGTCATTACCTCCATTTCTTCCCCATCTATTTGCCAGGAATTGGGAGGGCCATGATCTTAGTTTTCTTAATGTTGAGTTTCAAGCCAGCTTTTGCACTCTCCTCCTTCACCTGCATCAAAAGACTCTTTAGTTCCTCTTCACATTCTGCCATTAGAGTGGTATCATCTGCATATCTGAGGTTGTTGATTTCTCCCGGCAATGTTACTTCCAACATGTGATTCATCTAGCCCCTCCTTTTGCATGATGTGCTCTGCATATAAGTTAAATAGGCAGGGCAACAGTATACAGCCTTGCCAAACTCCTTTCTCAATTTTGAACCAATCAATGGTTCCATGTCCAGGTCTCACTGTTGCTTCTTGATCAATTAAGTTTCGCAAGAGACTGATAAGATAATCTGGTACTCCCAGAAGTGAAATTCAACAAATTCTAGCAGTTTTGCTAGAATCGGTACTAAATTTTCTAAGCAGCTTGGAGAACTGGTTGTTAGAAGAAATCTCCCTCTCCCCCCACCACACACACTTTACAGGGTTAATCCTGTAAGGAAGGCAGGAAAAAACCATTCTGGTGTTGTTTCTAGTCTAATCTTTCTTGCCCTGCTTACAGAAACTGCCCACCCAGTCACATGACTCCCCCCAGCCATGCCCACCAAGCCACGCCCACAAAACCAGTAGTAAAGCAAATTGAATCCCACCACTGGGTACTCCCATCTCTTTAAAAACTTGTCTCAATTTGTTATGATCCACACAATCAAAGGCTTTAGCATAATCAATAAAGCAGAAGTAGATGTTTTTTGGGAGCTTCCTAGCTTTCTCCATGATCCAGCGTATGTTGGCAATTTGATCTTTAGTCCCCCTGCCTCTTCGAAATCCTGCCTATACTTCTGGTATTAAATACAAATTTCTAAAAAAAATTAGTGCTTTATATTATGTAATTTATTATGTAATCATAGTGGACTTGCATTTTCTTTAAAATTAACAATGTCATAACAATATATTACTTTGAATGTACAATTTAAATATAGACATTCAATTAAGAATAGCCAGATAGTTTTTTATTATTGAATGTAGCTACAATAATTATTTTTATGTTTTAGTCATATTTTAGTCTACCTTTAGCCTGTTTATTATAAGCTTTTGTGAGACCATTAGATGTACTGTAAATAAATGACTTGAAATTTAGTTAATTTTGTCTTCTCTGGTTGATAAAATAATTTATATATATATTAGAAATCTCCTTACTAGTAGAAACTCATTGAATTGGAATTGATCAATTTAAAAAATGTCCACTTTCCACTTTGTTAAAGCTGATATAAATATTCATGCTTTGTTTATGGTTTTCTCCTAAACTGATGTATCTCTCAACCTCAGGGAAAAGCCAGTATACACTTAGAAAGACATTTCTTGGCTCATCTGATCTATTTATAGAGTTTATTTTGTTTTGATAGTGTATTTACTTAAAAGTTTGAGTACGTTTTTTGTGTGTGACTTAAGATCAGTGTTGATTTCTGATAAAAACTTCCTGCAGTTTTCTTGGCAAATTTTTCAGGAGTGTTTTCCATTGATTTTTTCCTAAGGCAGAGGAAAGAATGACTGCCCAAGGTCACCCAGTTGGTTTTACACAGGATAACCATAGACTCCCAGTTTCTAGCCTGATGCTTTAACCACCATACAATTGGATCTTTGTAGAAGCTACTTTTTAAATATTATGTATTTTTGCAATTTGATCAGACTTAACATTGAAGGAAATACTTAAAAGAATATACAAAAATATCCAAAGATCAAATGGAAATTTAAATATAACAAGGATAAGGGAAAGATAGAAGGAGGGGGGAAGTAGAGAAAGGAAGAGTGAGAGGAAAGTAGAGTGAAGGGGAATGGAATGGAAGAGAGGAGGATGAGAGAAGAGAAAGAAGGACACAGAAGAAGGGAAGTAGATAGGGGAAGGGAGAGAGGGATGTGAACAGGAGGAGTGGAGAGGGGAAGAGTGTAGAGGAGAAAAGAAAGGAGAGGGGAGGAGAGGAGAGGGAAGGAAAAAGAGGGAAGGAGAGGAAAGTGAGAGGGAGGAGAGGAGAAGGGAAAGGAAGTAGAGGAATGTGGAGGGGAGAAGGGAAGGGAGGGAAGGAGAAGGAAAGAGATGGATTGTCACAGTAAAATATTGTTATATAATATATTCAAAGTATTAGTTGGTTGATGAAGGAAAGAAGTGGAAAGAAAATTGTAGTATGTATAAAGTTAATAGAATGATGTGAGTGACTATTGTAGGGTTATCAAAATTGTCAATCTCAACATTATCATTTGATATCAAAATTAACATGGAGAAATCACATTGTTCATGTATTTAAGGTATGTAATGTTTATATATACTCAAAATAAAAATTTTTTAAAAAATAAAAATTTTTTAAAAAATATCCAAAGATCACAGTAGTAGGGAATGAACCAGTAATATTTTAAGTCTGGTTAATAATTCTAAAATTCAATATATTTTTAGTATGGGATGGGTCAAAGGCATTAAAATTGCATTATTGGATCAAGTATTTCTCAATGTTGTATGCTCATAAATCCTACGTATTATTAAAATGAAATCCATTGGGTTGTTCTTTAATTTTAGAAAAAATGAAATTTTCTGAAGTTTTGGAAGCTAGCCTTCCACCATTTACTGTGTTTTTAAGAATATTGAATGTTAACTACAAGTATAGCTTCTCACACCTTATTTATATGTCTTTTCTTCAGTAAGTGGTAAGTAGTAGGTTACCTCTAGATGAAAGTCTTTGAAAACAATAGAGACTGATTTACTGTATTTCTTAAGTATTTTGGATTGTTTGTTCTTTGGAGTACCAAAATAAAATTTGGAAACTGGAAATAGAAATATGTGAAGGGTTTGCATTTTTATCACTCTTGAAAATGCATCTCTTTCTGGCAAATTGGGATCCTGTTTTTTATTTTGTCTTGACACACTGTTTAAAAACTCTTAATTTTTTCAATAAATGTAAATAAATTTTGCATGTATAGTCTACTGCTAGCTGCTATAAACATTATATGTTATATTATACAAAGGCATAACCAAGTGTGCACTAAAAATGCTAAGAAGAAGCAAGAATCCTGTATCTGTATGGGAAACTGATGATAAAGAGAGAATGACCTTATTTTTCTGAATTTAAGATCTTGCTTGCAGGATTTTAAATTTTCTAAGGACTGAGTTACGTAATGCTGCTGTGTTAAGATTAAAAAAAAAGAATTCATATTTGATATAAAAGTAATAATAATCATTTATTTTATCTTAAAAAAATAGAAGTATGTCTTTTAAAAACTTTTTTAAAATTTTCTGAAATCAAAACTTTTTGGTATCAGAAACTGGAAGTTTCATGCTTAGCCTATCTTTAAAATCACACATATATATATTTATTGTAAATATGATTTATAATATTTAAAATCAGTACACAATTTAAAATGCACAATTTGCCTTCCCCAAAGCTGGGAATCAAAGACAGTGCTAAAAGCACATACTTTTATTGTAAAATTGTAAAATAGTAGCAAAAGTTACTATTTTCTAAAATTAATTTCACTCCAGGAGACAATGCCTTCCTTAAAGGGAAAATTTGGAACATGACTTGGAAGATCGGAAATTTCAGAAGTTAGGTCCAGCTGTTTCGTATGCAGATAGTTCTTAACTTATAACCACAATTGAGCCCAAAGTTTATGTTGTCAGAAATTTGATAAGTGAATTTTGCTCCATTTTATGATTTTTCTTGCCACATTTGTTAAATGAATCACTGCAGTTGTTAAATTAGCAACATGGTTGGTAAGTGAATTTGGCTTTATCATTGACTTTGCACACATGACCCCAAGTCACTGCAACCATCATAAATATGAACCAATTGTCAAGCATCCAATGTAAACCACATGACCATGAAAATGCTACAATGGTCGTATGTATAAAAAGTGGTCATAAAAGTGGCCTTTTTCAGTATTGTTGTCATTTTGAATGGCCACTAAATGAACTGTTGTAAGTCAAGGACTACCTGTACTAATCAGATTTCTCTGTGCCACTGTTGGGAATTAATCAACAATCTCTCTGTCTCTTACTTTCAGGCACAGAGAGTCTCACATGGAATGATGTATTATTAGATCAAAGAAATAGAACTAGCTATTGCTGAATAAAAATATTTGACTATGAATGGTAGGGCTGTGTAGATCTCTTTGAATTTGAAAGGAGAAAAAACATCCACAGTTTTTCAAAGGGTTGATGCAACCCCCAGGGGGTTTAGGTCATCTATATCTGTTAGTAGAATAGCTGATGAAAGATTTTCATACGTTTATTAAATAGTTCCAGCAACAGGACAGAAAAATTTACAAACCATATAGATTAATGCACTAATAAAATATATTCCAAACATTCAACTTAATGCTTTAATTTGGAGAACAACCTTTTCTTTAATGAATAAAATAAAATTTCAGCTTTCATTGTATGATTTCTGTCAGAGTGTAAATCACTCTCTCAAGTCTAAGTTAATACCATTTGGAAATGAAAATAAACATGAAGAAGTCAGAATTAGGTTATTTTTGTCATTATCTCTGGCTTGTGTAGATGATGTATGAAGAAAGATAAACACAGCTGGGGTTTGTTAATCTACATTAAGTCTGAATTGCTGAGAATAGCAAAAATATTTTTCAAAGCTTGAATGTGCTATAAATTCACAGCAGAACTTAGATGTCATCAAGGTTATAAATTTCAGTATACACGATTGGCTTGTCCTATTGAAAACCAGTGGGAGGTTATTATTTTAATACTTTGCTGTGTATCCTTTAAGAGCATATGTATTGATCAAATATGTAAAATGTGTTGGAGTGCTCTTTATCATTTACATATACGTGTATGTAAATATATTTGTAAAAAATATATTATTGCTATGGTTAACTCCCCATATCTACATAATTATATGTATTTTGAGGTGAAATAAATATTTCTAATGGCAATGATATATGTAAGTGAACTGATAATAGCTACTTATAATTCTGATTATTTTCATGTGTGCTAATCTGTTTTGTACAAGAGTGTTGATGATGCTGTGATCTCATTTTGGACAGCCATCTGTTCTAATTAGAACAAAAAAGGCTCAAGAGCATGAATTTGGGCATAAGAATAGCATTCATGTTGATGCAGTGTCTATTTTACAAAAGCTTATTTTTTTAATAAAATTATTACATTTTTAAAGCAACATATTGCTTTTGGTTTTGCTCTAACTGGAAATAGCTAAGAGATCACTTTGGGATGTTTCAGTGGTGAAATGGGTGAAGAGTGTGCGTCCTGTCTGCTGGGTGTGGGACAATGAGAGAGATTGAGAGTTTGTATGAATTTGTTTTCAAGAATGTGTTAATTGTTATCTGGAATTTGCATCACTGAGTGTGGCTGCAGAAGTAGTCCCATAATCAGGATATTGATATTGAAAAATTATTAAGGTGGGGCTTTTGATTTTATCTTTTGGAGTAGAATTACATAGAGCACACTACAACAAACTTCAATTAGCCCAAACTATGTAGGAGTATAAAAGATAACAATTTTAAAAAAAACAAGATTTCCGTAATATATTCCACATTATAACATGGTAATAACCTATCAAACCTAAAATATATAAGTAGTTTAAAATATTAAATTAGGATGTAATCATAACATACTCAGAAATATAATTGGCACTATGCATATGCACAAGCACTAAGGTAGTTGTCACCATCACTATCTGGGAACTGAGAAGTAGGTAAAAGTTGCCCTTTTAGGAGGATTTCATTTTCTTTCCAAAACAAGTTGAAGCCCAATGTCACCATTAAGATACAGTGGGGCAAAAAAGTATTTAGTCAGCCACCAATTGTGCAAATTCTCCCACTTAAAAAGATGAGAGAGGTCTGTAATTGGCATCATAGGTAGAC
>JAEANM010029575.1:0-10159 GCA_017656035.1 Myanophis thanlyinensis | reverse complement strand
AAAGAAAGAAAGAAAGGGATTCTAAAGACTGGAAGGATTCAATAACCTGTGGCCAATTTCAGAATCAGGTTGCCAGACAGTAGCACAATCCCCAGCCAAGGATCACTAGCCAACATTCATAATCAATCTGTATATGTCTATGTGTGCAAAGCACAATCATCCTCAGATTAAGGACAGCAGACTGACACATTTGGCCTATAACTAAGGCATTACCCAAGGAAAACAGAAGAAGAGAACCTGGGGTGATTGAGCAGAGTTAAACCAGGAGCCAAAGGCTTCCACATGATTGCCTGGAATTTGAGATTACCCTGCAATTCCAAGAAAATTGCTCATTTGAGATGGAAAGTAGATTTTATTTTGTTTTCTTTTCCTTTAGAGAAGGGAATATTCTTGGAAGATCAAAATTAGTGAGTAACACTACCTATCAAAACAGGAACCCAGGAGATTCTGTGCAATGGAGAGTCCCAGTTATATGCAATATTGGGTTACTCACAAAAATATTTTTAAAGGAATAGTCAAGTCTAAAAACTCACTTAGAAGGAATATAGGATAAAAAGTTACAATCCTAAGAATCATTGAATATATCAATGGCATGGGAACCACCAACACTTCTTCATATGTTTGCTTCTCTTTAACTAAATGTCTCTAGTAATAGTAAGTTGAGATTTTCAGTTGGAAGATAGAAAGAAAACAGATACATATCCAGAGATGTATTTCCAAGGACATCCAAATGTGTCCTAGAATGAAAACACAAACCACTTTGTACTCTTATTTCTGGATATATCCCTTTCACTTCTATATAATGGAATACAACAGAAATTGACAACAGAGATGGTATTTCCATTGCACATCTCCTGTGGTAATTTTGTAAAAGGTGTTAAACATAATAAAAAGAGCTGATTTGGTTCTTTCTTGTGTTCAGACAGACACTAAATTATTAAAAATTTCATTTATTGTATAGCTTGGGGAGAAGGGAAGTATCTGTGAACTTTTCTGCAGCAGGTGGCAAAATAACTTGCCAATGTGGGTGGATGTACTGATTTAAGATGTGAGGGATACCACTGGCTGCTCTGCTTCAGACAGCCAGAAATCTTGGATAGTCCTGCCTATGCAATCATGGTACTTTACCAAAATACCATGGCAACTTGCCCCCAAAGATGTAATGGTCATTTCTTCTTATTCCTTTTATATGGGGGGGGGGGTTCCATTGGATTATGCATGGCTGTGTAGCTCACCTCTTAATCTGTTCTGAAGGGCAGGCTATTTGCATAGATATTGGAGGATCATCAGCGATCCTTCATAATTAGTAAAGTGAGAAGGCAAAGGTTGTAGGATGATGTTGGCTTTGGTGATGCTACCTAATCCTACACCTGGTTAAGCAGCCAGTTACCTCAATTAGGGTCCAAGGGCCAGGCTCCAGAAATCAGAAGGGCCCCTGGATAGCATATCCAAGAAATGTGAGATTCACTGGAAGGGTGGGTATCTGCTCTTGTTACCCAACCACAACACATTTGCTTATACATACTTAACTTCTCTCTAGGACAGCGAATGCTGGCTGGGGAATTCTGGGAATTGAAGTCCACCCATCTTAAAGTTGTCAAGGTTGAGAAACACAGCTCTAGGAGGTATTGCTACTCAACATTTCAAGAGAAAGGAAAACTTTTGCTGCTGTCACCATTTGAAAGCTAAATGAAAGAAAAGTGCATTTTGAGGAATCGGCCTGACCACAATAAGAATAGATATCTTCTTCCTCCCCCTTGAAACCTGAAGCCTATTTCAGGTGGTAAAGTGGTTGGGATAATTTTAATGGCACAATTTATTTCCATGACTTCCCTTGATACACATCACTCTTGTTGATTTATAACACAAAAAAGGCAAGTTATCTGTAATTGTTTCACACCTAAGAGCCAAGTGAAGTGAGAGTACAACCGTATAATATGCAGTACCAAAATGACTGAAAGTCTACATTGGACAAAGGATATTTATGGATACCTGAAGTGCTACCAGCAATGGGGACCTATGGCAGAGTGCTCCACCAGGGAAGACTGTGTTCAGTCAGGTTGAGTTGAGGAATGCACAGTCATCTGGGTGTTGCTGTGATACAATTTCAGTCATATCTCATCATTTACCAGGCTTTAGGATTAGAAAATGTTACTTAAAGATCCTTCTGCAATACTGAATACATTCATAAGCTCCCTCAGAGTTTTCCCTTGCCTGATGGCTCCCTCTGCAGATGAAGAATTGAAACAAAAGCCAGTGCAGCAGAATAAGCCACAGATAGGCAGTCCATTGTTTTATTTCAACTCCATACTAACATGGGGATCCAGCTTAGGTGGTTTAAAACCAGGCAGCCACCACAGCTGAATCAGCAAGTATCTCATAAATGACCACATTCCATTCATGTGCTTTGAATGAAAAGAGAGCTAATTCTGATGTTTGTTTTTACCATTTTCAGATTTCTTGAAGAAGCAATCTGTGGCATTAGTATTCCCACTGTTTTTGTGATAGTCCTGGCCAGCAGAAATATGTGAAAGTAAAGTAAAAGAACCTTTCACAAAGTGAAAGTCTTACTAATAAAAAACAGACCACAACAATCTAATCATAGGAGGATGGAATTTCAAACTTTTTCTCAGATTATCTGCATCCCTCCTAGAATAATTTTGGCATACAAGGTGTAGTGGAGAAGAAATAGCAGCCAATTTACTGTTCTTTTCTTTTAACCTGTTCATCACATGATCTAAACTTAAGCAGGCTTGCACTGAAGATGTCCAAAACCTGAAAATATCTTGGAAATTCCTGTCTTCCATCCATCTTTACCATATTCTTGAAAAAGGAGCTGTCCAAAGCCTTCAGGCAGAGATCCTTCTGCCACTAAGAACTGTCAAGAAGAGCTTTTGTTTTTGCAAAATAAAAAATGGTGAAACAAATCCAGTGGTTTTATTATTTCCTTGCAAAGTTTCCATTTTTCTATGCAGCAAAACACTCATAATATAAGTTTTAAGTCTGCCCTGTTATTCTGTGGGGTTGCTGTTATTAATTGTGCTGCTTTCAAAAGATATCTCGTTAAGCAAGGATAAATAAATTACAACTACCGCTTCTGATTATGGCCGTATCCAAAGGGTTATAGTATGCATGTACATGAATACACATCTGCACAGCTATATGCAATAGCTGTTAATAGCCCTGAATTTACATTACCCTTAGATTACAGGAGATTTTTCTCATACTCTCATCAGTAAAATCTAACACCTTGACCAAAATGGGAGGCTGGATTTCCCTCTTGATCTGTTTACATGGCAGCCTTTCCTTTTTCATTATAAGCTTAGCTTTAGACTGAACGAGACTCTTGATTATATGCTCTCATACTACTTGGCCTCTTTTTCTAAATCAGCATTACTAAACCCTTGAGGCTCATACTTATTATATCTGTGGGCTTGACTGGCATCTATAGTTACACTTTGGGTTCTCTTATTGTAAATTTATTTTGTAGATTTCTTCCAAGATAATTATGAGATGAAGAGGCAGTGAGTCTATCGTGAAGCCTCATAGGAGCGCTTTGATTCTCCTTTGACACTCCTACACCAGGGGTGTCAAACTCACAGTGTCATGTTGTCATCACATGATGTATTGCAGATTTTTTTCCCCTTCGCTAAAATAAGGATGGTGTGGCCAGCACATGATGCATCCTGCTCATGGGACACAAGTTTGACACCCCTGCTCTACATGGCTTGGCCTGACACCTTGATACTTGGGGTAGTTAATTTTAATATTAATTTTAAATTTTGATAAATTTTTAGATCTATCAATTTTATTAACTTAATAATTTTAATTAACAGCAAATTTAATGTTTTTAGATTGTTCTTAGAATTTGTTATACTCTGTTTTTTACCTGCTGTGAACCGCCCCGAGTCCTTGTGGAGATGGGGCGGTATATAAATGTGATTAAATAAATAAATAAATAAATAAATAATCAGGGTCATAGAAAACCTTTTCATCAAAGTGAAAGCGCTTCACAAAGCAAAGTGCCCACCTTCATACCTCAGTTGGTAATTTCATATATATCTATAAATAATTTTATTGAAGTTTTTTAAGTTAAAACTGATATAAACTGTTATAAACTAATTTAAGAAGGGGGGGAAAGCAAAGAGAAAGATAAAAGTACAAAAGGGGGGAGGAATAAAAATAGGAAAAAAAGAAACAAGATCCAAGAAGTGGCTTCCAATCTTCTTTAAAGGAGTTACAACCACAATTATAAATTTATCTTCTTACTCTATGCTTACAACATGGTTCTTATTTTTCTATACTCTATCCAATCTAATCATCAAAATTATATAGCATAAAGTCATTTTTTTTCTTTTTACGCAAAAAGTCTGTCAAATATTATCTTTTCTCTGTAAATATTATCTTTTCTCTGATTAAAGAAATCAATTTAGCCATCTCAGCAAGTTCCATCATTTCCACCAACCATTCCTCCATTGTGGGTAGTGCCAAATCTTTCAATTTTTGTGTACACAATAATCTTGCTGCAGTTATTGTATACAAAAATAAAATTCAATGATTTTTTTTCCAACTGTTTGTCCATCAGTCCCAAAAGAAAGACCTCTGGTTATATATATATATATATTAATCTTTAATATGCTTGAATCCAAATTCTAGCTTTTTAGATGTCCACCAAGCATGATAAAATATCCCCTCTTGTGGTTCCCCTGTCATTTAGTTGGTAGTTTCTAATTACTTTGTGTAGTTCTTCTATAGCAGGAACCAAGAGAGCTGCACAGGGCAAATCAGCATTGTTGCAAATAATTATATTGGATACTAGTGCTTTGTAACATTGCAGCATCTAATTTGGGTTGGGTTTTTTTACTTGAAAGAATTTTGGTTGGCAGAGAGCCAGGTGTGTAACAAAAGAAATGTTTAAGGTTACATTGGCACCCCCCAAGCACCCCACTATGTGCTTTTGAATTACTATGCTGTTCTCCTAAAGTCCTAAAATAAGTGTGATCATTTTAAACCATGGTAGACATTGTGTCTCTAGTCCCTGTATTTGTGTATAATAATAGTTCTTCCTCTGTTTGTGTTGGATTGCTTTACAAAGTTTTGGGAATATGATTATGCCAAAGAACCACAAACTGACAGATATTAAATTTATTTCGACTTCTGGTAGTGACGATTTTTAACACTGGGAGGCACCACTGGCACATAAAGCAAAATCCAAAGGCTGGCCTTATTAGGACTAAGTCAAAGAGTTGTGTTTAAACAGAATCATATGTTACCAAGGGAGTGACAAATTCCATGCACACCCATGGGAAATAGGAGAGTGGGTTCTGTGGCCAAAGCTTGTTTTGAAACAAATGAATAGCCGTGCACCAAAGTAGAACATTTTCCATCCTGCCTTTGTTTTGTTTCCTGCTTTTATACTCTCTCTATTCTCACACCGTTATATTTTTAAGTGGGCAGGGTAGAAAACACATTTTCTGCTTCTCTCAAGGGTCTTCTATGACCCAGGAACAGGCTGCATCTATGACCTAATATTGAGCATTAAGGAAGTTTTAAAAGTTTTGCCAAGCTGGAGGGTCCTTCATCAAATGAATGACTTACAAATTTAAAATTATGACATCTATCCCATAGAATCTTAAGACAGAACAATGGCAAGTATTTTGCCAAAAGAAAAGGCAGCAATTAAGCTTTGCAGCTCTTTTCATTTTCCTCAAGGAGTTTCTGAAGTTATTTCATCACTTAGGAGTGCAGATATACAGACAATCTAGAGCTGCTTCATATAGGAAGGTATTTTAAAATACATGCAAATCTCCCACAAGGATAACAACACAGATGTTTATTTCATTGCTAATGTGTATTTTCAGAAATTACCAGAAATTAGGTGGTAAAAAAAATGAGCACATAAAACCATTCTAAAAATCATGTTTATTATACCTGTGAGCCTGTAAGAAATGGACCAGTTCCCAGGCTAGAGAAACTATAAGATCGGATCAGGCTTTTCACAAACCATCAAGAGAAAAGTTTCACAAACCATCAAGAGAATAACCATCAAAAGTAACTGCTAATTCGGAATGGAGGAAAAACCTAGAATTTAAACTCAAGGTGCTTCATTCTAGTCTGCACTAAATTCTAATCTGATGTATTATATCAGAAAGACTCCTACAGAATAAGATGATTCTTGACTAAGGATATCTATAGAGCTGTGTTTCTTGATTTTACAACTTGAAGGTGTGTGGACTTCTAACTCCCAGAATTCCACAGCCAGGAAACTAAGGCTAAGAAATGCTGCTCTTGAAGTCATACAAAGCCTGACAAAACTGTGTTTTACATGTCATTGGACACTCTGCAGCCTTTCAGCATTACTTACCCATTTGTAAAACAGAAGCCTACCCTATAGAGCTGTTGTGAGAGCAAAATCCCTAGCATGGTATCAAACTTCAGAAAGAAAAAAAAATCTCAAATATATACAACACCTGATCAAACCATTTGCTAAAATGTAGGCAGTGGAACTATCAAAACAAATGCTATTTTTTCCTTCTACATTTTTAGTTTCTTGGGTTAACGTACCATATATTTCTGCCCTTGGAAGTCATAACAAATAAGTTTAGATGTGTAGATTTTTGTCCCACTGACACACTTAGACACTCATTTTTATTATACTTTCAGAAGCATCTGTTTTTCAAAGTTAACTTCTAGTTTTAGCAAATTATAACTTCAATTTTATATGACTGATACAATAAAGACATGATTACAGAGTATGTTCACTGAACATAATGGGTTTACAACTAAATAAACATACGGTACATATAAATAAATACCTGGATATTTAGAAACACTAGATAAAAAGTTGAAGGCAAGTGAAGATTAATTCCAAGTCAACAAGTTTAGCATTAGATTATAACAAACATCTACTGAGTCTCTGATGTATAATTAGGTGGTAAAAAGAACACTCATAGTCACACTCATAGTCACACAATATTTCTAGTTTAATTTGCACATAAACAGATACTGCCAACACAGAGAAGAACAAACAGAACGGTATAATAATGTAATATTTTTTCAACCTCTCCATATATATTCAGAGCACTGCAGTTAAAGTGTGGATCATCACAGAAAAATTCAAATCTCAAGCTGCATGTAAAATTAAAGAGGTTCAGGCTTGTGGAAAAAATACTTCTTTTATGTTGATATATCTGGATTAATTTTTCTCACCACTGTTCAGTGACTTCTTAATGTGTTACTGTAAATATCCTTTAAGAAAGGATATTAATGTTCATAACCTGCTTTCAGCATTAAATTATCTTCAAAACACCCTGCTGATATTGTGCAAAGTTAATATGCTGCTTTCACCAAGGCTGTTTACATTCACTTCTGGAAAGAGTAAGAACATTAACACAAAACACTTTCTTAACACACCAGAAGTAGAGATCTTCAGATGACCTAGATTTGGATGCCTATAATAAGGACCCATTTTCAAATTTTCATATACATTCTCATTAATTACCCAATACCACAATTTATTTCTTTTACATTTTCTTTCTGAGGAAAACATTCAGATTTCAATACACAGTTCTTGATGTAGAATTTCTTGTCACCCCAACTTCTTTATTTTGAAGGAATTACCCTCTTATTTTTCATTTGTTTAAAGAAATTAATATTTCTTTCTGTCGCGCATCTTGGTTTTCCAAATACATGTTGTAATGCAATACTTATGCAGATCAATAATAACTGTTTATGAATATTATTAGACAAATAATAACTGTTTATGAATATTATTTCTAAATTGGGATTTAGGATGCCACATCTGAATGCCATTTACATTACTGACATATGTTCTGTCACCACTATTCCTAAAATTCTAATTTTATTTATTATTGTATTTTCCCCTTTGTTTTGTTGTTGTGCATTGCTAGATCTCATGTGCAAGCTGGTTACTTTTTAATCTTAGGGATATTGAACTGCTTCATATAAAGTAGTTATGTTTTACTAAGTATGCTTAACACTGAAGCCTGTATCACATGATTATATCGTATTCTATATTAAGAAAAGTGCTAAGTGCATGATTCTTATCACACAGGAAACCAACCATTTTTATATCTTCCCAGATGCTGAAAAGACAACTAGGAAGCTATTGCCTCTCTTTAAGAGCTTTTAGGAAGGACAAAAGGAATCTACAATGGCCCAATGAAGGTCAGCCCCAATGTGAATAAAGTCAAGGAAGGCCTATCACTCTCTGATCCATTTCAATGAGAAGGATTTCTTTTGTGTGAACATTCTTGGATCTTATCCTTGTGCCATCACCTGAAAAAGATGGATAATCCACTGTTCATTTACTCATCCTTGTTGACATGACAGCTCCAGGACAGTTTCGGGGCTGAAGAATACCCTTGAACAAATTACCTAAAATGGTTGCTGTCATCTATTAGTTTTTTATCTTTAATACATAATAAACAAATCCAACTTGATAGAATAAGTAAAAGGCCAATCTGTAGATTTATACCTGGGTTTTCCTTGGTCCATCTAAAATGGAAACCTAATGATGACTGATGCTACAAATTACTAAAGGAGAACTAGTGGGAAGGTGTAAAATTATTATTAGAAAGAATACCAGTTTATGTTGCAATTATTGTCGTAGAGTTTACATTGGCTGAAGTCCCAACATAACTTGAAGGGAGGTGTTTTCAAGCCTATCTGGAATTTATAAGATGAACTGTAATCCTTTTAAAAAATCAGACTGAACTGGAAAGCTTTGTGAGTGATTTTGATGTTTGCTAGCGTCAAAGAACAGCAAAGGTATCTGCACAAATTGCTATGATGGGGTTTCTTAAGTAAAGTGAATCCAAAAATGTGTTTGTTACATTTTTTACACTCACAATCAGAGCTCTACATTGGACAAAGAAAGATCAAGCCTTGTATATTGATGAGGGAGGTCCTTACTGACCTGCACTTTTTTCCAAAATGTTGAATTTCTTCATGGATCATAATCTGATTATGACCCAACAATTATGCAGCTGCACAAAATTGCAATCCTAATTCTGTGTCACAGAACTATACCTGTATATTCCTCTCTATTTTGATGCAGTCAGATCACTGTTAGAATCTTTTGTCCAGTTATTGAATTACATTTATTAGAGCAGTCAAAATGATAAGGAAGGAAAAGTCTATGAGAAATAGAAATATTGAATATAGTTTGGCTTGTAAAAGACTGGCTGGAGACTTGATAGAACAAGGGCTGTCATATAAAAATTGGGGAAGAAACAATGGATTTAGATTCTTATTTCAGTTGGACATCAGGAAAAATTCCTAGCAATAAGAAAAGTCTATCTTGGAAAGAAGGGAGTTTTCTTGGCTCTGATTGGAAGCTTGATGGCCATCAGTTGGGGATGCTATAAAAATATATTCCTACACTGGGAAGAGTTGAAATGGATGAATTCCAAGATCTCTTCCATTCTTTACATTCTAAGAAACACTACATAAACTTAAACATTATACTTTTCTGTTTTAAAATTAACCAACATTGATCTCATTGACAAGTAATCCTATACAAATTTTTTTCTCCCACTAAACAAGTTTAATCTTGTGCAGCTCCAGGGACTACAGAATGGATACCTCCAATGACCTGCTTTATAGATGACCAAGCGTAGTCTGAAATTGCCTGAAATTGTTCCTACACTCAAAAATTTGCAAGTATTTAGCAAGGAACCTAAAAGAAGCCTTAATCCCAAAGCAGTAAGAAATGCATTCCTTAACAAGTGTGTCTCATGAAATATATTGTTATTAACAATTGTATAATATACCGTAGTTAACTTGACCAGAATCTTATACAGTATTGTTTTTGATCAAAAGTTTAGGCCTTGAAAATATGAAGTCTTACAAATTAAATTAGTTGTTTAATGATGAGACTTGCATCATTAGCATTTTGAATATAAAAATATAGTCAATCTTCTTCAATCTGGATAATCCTCAAATATGTGGATTTCACATCCGGAATTTTCAGCAATGGTTATGGAGTCCTGGTATTAAAGTATATCCAAGTTTAGTGCAGCTAAAATGTTCCTGTTCTGTCCCCGATTGACCAGACCCCACAAGAAAGACACGGAGACGATGGTCTGGTTATCTGCTTTATTTCCGGCACGGATAGACCATGAGGATCTATCCGGCC
>JAEANM010029574.1:0-10159 GCA_017656035.1 Myanophis thanlyinensis | reverse complement strand
AAAAGGCCCCCCTGGAGACGGCTGCAATATGATCTTCTAAAGACAGCCGTACATCCAGGAGGACACCCAGATTGCGAACCCTTTCCGTGGGGGACAGAATCTCCCCTCCCACGGCCAGCGATAACTCAAGCTCTGACTGACTGCCCACATCCAAAATATAATTAAGGATCATGGATATTTGTTACCAAGACATCTTTCCCATAACGCTTCATAAAACCCACAACAACTATTTCACAGCATATGACATTTCTGAATAACTCTGGGATACATAAAAACACAATGAAGCAAATCAGGAGGGCAAGATGCAGGAAGCAGGTTGAATCTACACTTTTACCAGATGGCAGCATAGGCCCGAGGGAGCTTTTTTGAAAGATAAAACAGCTAGTTCAGTGCTCTGCTTGCCACCTGTTGCAGGCCCAGCCTCACCGTCTGAGTGAGTGACTGAGCTGGCTACCTTAGGCTTCTGATTTGGGGTGTGCTGAATGGCTAGTAATTTCTATTGCTATTGATTACTATTGATTAAAGAGCCCTTTCAGTCCCAGCTGCCTGAATACTTGGCTAGCCTTGAATTTTATGGTGGTCCATTGACTGTTTCCAGCTGCTGTTTGTGAGGTTTGAAAGATTGCCTTCTCTGCCTCAGTTCTGCCAACTCAGCTCTGTCTTCCATAGCAGCATATTAGCTACACAAATCATCAGCAAGACCACCACAAAGTCCACTCTCTCCTGCTGTTCCCATGTCACAAAAGCAACAACGAAGGGAACTCACAGAAATCTTGCAATTAATCTTCATAGCAATCTGTCAACAAAAGAAAATCTGAGTAGAAGAGAAACGGAAGAAGTTTAGCAGACTCTTGTTATGTTCCCTCTAGCTTCATCCTGTGCCCTTTGCTGAGCCTCCAACCCATGAAACAGATGAGGGGGGTTTCGACATATATCTAAAGCTATATTGGAATAGTGAGAAATACTTGTTTAGAACAAGACAGTTCATGTGCAGAGCAATTCCACACCTATTACACGAGTGATTTGAAAGATGGCAGAGGATATTTATTTTGCTCTGAATGTGGCTACTAAACTACCAACCATGTATAATAGCTTCTAGAATGGGTCTGTGACAATTCACCACGGCCATCTTGCCACAGGTCAGCTCGCTGTGGTACAAGTGTTACATTGATATCAAAGAAATGGTGGAATAGAATCATTAAAAGAGGGAAAGAATGAAATGTCAGTGGCAAAACTTAAAGTAATTTTTATTTATTTTAAATAATGAAATAGAATTGTTAAATTGTCCCACAGCAAGTTATCCCAGGGAGAGTTGGCCATGGTAACTTATCCAGCGGCAAGTTGGCCATGGTCAGTTGGCTGCAGCAATTTGACTGTGGGAAGTTATCTCATGCCCTCTAGAACAGAAATGGTGCCAAGTCTCTGATGCCCAGGCTTATGTTACACACACACAACAACAACAACAACATTAAAAATGAGTTTTTTCACCCATGATGGAAGTGGGAATACTGGTGAAGAAGGCAATGCAGCAACCAATCACTACATTAACACTGAATGAATAGCACCATTTTCTGACTTTGTAACGGAAGGCGCCCATTTTATAAGGATTCCCCTTTTCCTTGGATGCCATCCCCAATTTAGCCTACACAGTCTAAAGAAGCCCATCTAAACATAGTTGTTTTAGGCTTGCCATAAAATGGTTTGCCTCCTGGATTTTAGGGATCACTGTGGTCGTTCATTTATTTATTTATTTCCATAACTTCTATACCGCCCCCTCTCCTGGAGGACTTGGGGCGGTGTATAGCCATCTAAAAAGACACATATAAACAACAGTTAAAACACAATTTAAATTAATTAAATTAATGGCCATCCAATTAAAACCTGATTATAAAATTAGAAATTTAAAAATTTAAAACAATCAAAATTACAAATTTAAAACTAATTAAAACCAATTAAGATCCCCAACCAATAGTACTAGGCCAGATCGGCTTGTTGGAACAGAAAGGTTTTTAATGCATGCCGGAAGGTCCGTAGGTCCGTGATGGTCCGGATCTCTGGGGGCAGTTCGTTCCAAAGGGAGGGTGCCCCCACAGAGAAGGCTCGAAGGCATGTTCATGTACATACCAAGGGTTCTTTTTAATATTTTTTTAAACAAATGCTCAGAATCTCACACAATTATTCAATCTCACAATGTTTTTTCATCTAGACTTTTGCAAAATTTCAAGCGATAACTAAAATCTCAAAATATTTTAGACATTTTTGTTAGGTATTTAAATCGATTCTTTTTTATTTTCTGCAAGAATCATATGGGTTACATTGCCTGCGGGCATCATGTTGCTCACCACACCATCAGGCTTATTTAATGGGCCTCAAAATTAATGGCTGAGCTGTAGTGACTGAATTGTTGAGATGGTAGTGGGGAAAACTATACAATGTCATAGAGGAAACAGATTATCTAGATTCTAGACCTTTTTCAGATAGTGTTCGTGCTTAGACAGGGGTCAGAGGCAGCTTTGGTATTCCACTAGGCCAGGGAAGTATTCCCTGCTGGTCATGTTAAGCCTTTTAATGGACTTCAGTACAACTGACCATAGTGTCCTTCTGGGTTCCCTGTGAAAAATTGGGCATTGGAGGCCCTGTTGTGATGTGATTGTGTTTTTTCCTAATGAGTAGTTCCAGTTGGTGCTTTTAAGGAAGGAAGGGTCAGATCAGTGAAATGCCCCAAAGTTCAGTCTTATTACTTTTTTAATGTTTACATGAAACCACTGAAAAAAATAAGCTAATGATACCCAACTGTCTACTCTATTGGCTTATACAACTGCCCTGGTTTGAGAATGCAATTAGAAACATCTTATTGTCTTTGCCGCCATCTAGTGAATGTTTGATAGTTCTACAGTACTGAATTCATTCAGTTGAAGGATGTATTTACACTCTCCTGTGAAAATTAAAGGATTAAAGGTTCTTGAGATGGAAATGAAACATCACACTTGCAATGTTTTCTTAAAAGCGAAGTACCTTGAATCATACCTACAAGCCAACTGGCAATCAATGCACCTCCCAAAGCATTTTGGACCAGCTGTAGCTTCCAAATGCTCTTCAAATTCAACCCCATGGAAAGAGTCTTACAGTAGTCCAAAAAGGAAGGTGATTAGGGCAGAAGTGACTGTGGGAGTGCTCACTGAATTCTCCAGATGTGATTAATGGAGACCAATATTTATGACTGGTAAGATTTTTCTTCTCTTCACTTGCATTTAACTTGTGCTCGCTAAACACTTTTTTTCAGTGCTTAGTATAAAGTTACTTATGGATTAGAACAGGGGTCGGGAACCTTTTTGACTCAGAGAGCCATGAAAACAAAATATTTGGAAATTTATTTCAGTAAGAGCCATATAATATAATAACTGCCCCTGACAGTTGGGGGACCCGCCTAAGGAGCCCCTATTTTACCCAGCCCGAGGCCTCCTCCCAACCCCCCTCTCTCTCTCGCCACAGCCGGAGCTGCAAGGGAGGTGGGCGGGGAGGCAGGGAAGGGCGGCGTCCTCACCAGAGCAAGCCCCACCGCCGCTTCCGCAGAGGAAAGCAACCCCGCTGCCTTGGTGGCCGCCTTCCCTCCTCAGACCTGGGTCTCTCTCCAGGGGGCCTGGGTCTCTCCCGAGGGCCGAGGCTCCAGCTCAGGAGGGCAGAGGGGTCTCTGAGGCCCCCTCCCTGGGTGGCAGCCCCACCCCCCATAGGCCCCAGTGAGTGGATGTGTGAAGGCGCGCCAAGGAGCCACTCACCGTCCCTCCGTTGCATCACAGCACCCCCTCCGCCGCCGCGTCTTCTTTGTTTTGCTCCCCCTCACGCGCTTCCGCTTCCGCCCTCTCAACTGCCCCCCCACCACACCACCACCCCAAGCAGCGCTCTTCCGGCTGCACGAGGAGGGAAAAGAGTGGCTGTCCTAAAAGCATCACGAAAGGTCTCCTTTTTTTTTTTCCATTCCCCTCAAATTCCATTTGATGAGGGGAATGGTGGGGCGAGCTTTTTTCTGCAAGCCAGATGAAATGCTCAAAAGAGCCACAGCTGGCTCGCAAGCCATAGGTTCCCGACCCCTGGACTAGAATATGGGTGGGTGTATCAGACAAGAGTCTGTGAAATTCTTATTTTAAAAAATCACTTGAAAGGCATCAAATTACCTATCCCTGTACTGGAAGAGGTTAGGATTTTTTTAAAAAAAGATGAAACAGGTACCATCAATTTTATTTATATATAGTTTGTGTGCCACAGTTTGTGCAGACTATGATCCTTTAATAGTTTTGCGTATACATAAAGTTTTAATAGAATTGTAATTGTCAAATCATGGGATACAATAATTTTCCTTTATTCTACTTTGGTAAGATCCACCCTGAGTATAGTGTCCAGTTCTTGGCACCACCCTTTAAGGATTTTGAGAAATTAGACCAATTTCAGAGAAGAGTAATGAAGATGATCAGAAAATCAGAAATAAAGTCCTTTGAAGAGATACTGAACATAGAAGCCATGCTTTAGCTATCTGAAAGGGTGTCTTAACTTTCTCCTTAACAGTAAGAGCAGTTGTCAGTAGAACTAATTGCTAAGACAGGTGGTGGATTCTCCTTCACCAAAGTGTTCAAGCAAAGGCTAGGCACCGTCTGTTACTTTACATGGCCACCTAGCCTGTGTTTGAACACATTTAGTGAAGGTGTTAGATGGGATGCTTCAGTTTGGATTTTGACCGTAGGCAAGCAGTTGAACTTGATGGGCCAAATAGCCCTTTCCAGTTCTGTGCTTCTGTCTATACAGCCTTCATATATTTATAGCTCAGTTTATACCCATGAGTACAATTAAAGAGAATGCCTTCTTTGTTTTGAACATGTCCTTGAAATGTTCCACTGTAATGCAGATTGTTATGCAAAAGCAAATGGTTGCTGCTGTCCCTCTGGATTCTTTCCCAACAGAATTCTAGGTTCACCTGCAGCTCCCTCAGAAACAGTGGCTACCCATTTCTGAGGGAAATAATAGAAAGTTCCTGAACTCTTAAGTAAAACCACTACTGGGGCTTTGCAGGTGATCCAAGTTGCATGCTCTTTTTCCCCTAAAAATTAGTTCATCCTTGTCATCTCTTCCCTCATATAATCTTAGTCCTTTGTGCTTCCACTGGTGTCAGTTGTGATATCACAGGGCATCTGCGCTTTGCTTTTGTTGGGGTCAAAGATTGCCTGTTTCTCTGCTGGATTTTTCCAACTGGGAACTTACCTGATAAACTGCCCAGTTGTGTCAATATATGCTCCACAATCAGTGTTTCCACAATATTTGTGGAAGATATCAGGAAGTCTGCTCTATACTTATTAACCAAAGGATTCAGAGGATGTTAATGTTAATGGAAACCTAAGATATTCTGAGTCATTATCTACTACTATGACAGTAGTTTGTCCTTGTTCTGTGATTATGAAGCTACAGAAGGTAGTGATGGCACCGATAATGAATTGTGGCCTTAAAGAATCCACCACAATTACAAAGCTTCAGGATGAGGAAGATTACTTGGCATTTGGAATGTGGACACCACTGAGTACCTATGAGAAGTGACAATTTCTTGTCTATAGCAAAGAATGGCCAGTGAGAACATAGGCTCATCTAGCAAAATTTCTTCAAGATCTGTATCAGACACTTCTTCTACCTCTGCTCTAATGAATTGCACCTTGCAAGGACATAGTAAACAAAAAATATGGGAGGGTTGGCATATTTTGCAACTTCCTTATCTGAAATGAAATGGTAATTAACATGTTTTAAAGTAGTTAATTTCATAACCAAAACAAGTCACATCAGTTATATTATGCACATGGATTCACTAATATTTTTCCAAAGACTCAAGGAAGGTTACAACATACTTAAAACCAAAACAAGCTGTAAAAGTACACAAGTACATACAAACATAAGAACAGTGAGGTAATATCTCCATTATCCTTCATATCTGGCAAAGCAAAGGTAGTGTGGAAAAACCTTTCCTACATATCACTTACTCATTTCAATGAGTGACAGTTCTTCCATGTGTTATTCCTATGTCTAAAAATAGCTGCAAGCTATGACTAAAATTACAACATCGTGAATCCAGGTTGTTAGTTATGCTTTCATTATTTTGACTTCAAGAAGAACTTAAATTACTCATGGACAACTTTTTCACTGATTGCAACAGTTTAGGATTCTTTCAGTGTGAACCAATTGTTCCCCAAAGCTCTTAAACTATTTTTAATGTAACAATATATTTTTGCAAGTCATTTTTCTATATAAAATCTGTGATTTTGCATATCAGCTGGGCAGTGTATCTTAATTTCCATCAGTATTTATTTTATTTATTTATTATTTAACTTTATATACCGCCCCCTCTCCCTCAGGACGGTTTACAGCCGATAAAAAACACAGAATAGGAATACAAAATACAATTAAAATCCATTAAAATAATTAAATGATGGCTAATTAAATAACATTTTAAAATACGATCCAAAAGTTAATTAAAACAAAACCCACAATTTAAAAATAAATTAAGTATAAAATTTAAAATTTAAGTTTAAAAATTAATTAACCCTCAGTACCTGACAAAATATACCCAGAAAAAATTAAATTAACTCTCAGTACCTGAGAAAATATACCCAGAAAAGTAAAAACTGCTATACTCTACTCTCAATTTCTACCATTTTGTCTACTCCATCTTTCTGCTACATAGAAAGAATAAACAATCTTACTAAAGCAACAGACATGGGTGAGTGGAAAGAAGATGGACAGGAGATCAGATGGAGATACAAAGCAGAAATCATCCCTGTTCTTGTTTTTCTTAGTGCCTCAAAACCTTTAAGTATATAAGCACAATTTTGATTGAAAGCCTGGCCCCATTAACAATCAATGGAAGTGATTGTGTGGCTTTAATAGTTTGTTTCTTCTAAACTTTGAGTATTCCTGATCTGTTACCAAATTAATCAACAGGATTTCATCTGTATTGATTATATTGAATCAACATATTCCAATAAGTTGCTTCTAGACTTACAAGGTAAACATGGAAGTTGTCATCCAGGGATAAGTGAATAAGTGACTATAGTTCCATGAGGTTGGAGAGGAAGAGGAAAAAAATGTGTCAATTTTCAGCCTTATCATCACTGGAGGTTTACAGACAATACATGGCTTGCAACATCATTGTTACAAATAGCAACACCTGCATCAACCTTACTATTGATCCCAAAATAATGAGATCAGACCAGAATGACCTGGGGGCAAGCAGTCAGCCTGCTGACCCAGATGATGAATTGGACAGGATGGGCTGGGCAGGGCTAGATATAAATTCAGAGTCTCTCTGAACTTTGCAAGATTCAGAAACAACTATTTTCCATTGTTGCTAAGGCTAATTCTTTATTTGATGATCCCTCAATTTTCCTGCACTAAATAAGCAAAGGAGATAGGCCTTTGAATGGGCTCTACCACACATGCTTAGGAGATATCTCCCAAGGAAGCCTGTTTACCCTAATGTAAGTATACTGTTAGTAAATAACTAAATGTATGTAATATTTTTTTACACTGTGACTAGTTAAGTGGGAAAATAAAAGGTGAGGGTGAGAACACAATTAGATCTTTTGAAATTAAGTTTCATAAGAGGAGGGTGTATTTAAGATGCTGATTATCCTTTGGATAATTAGCTTGGAAGAAAAAAGTATGCTATTAATTTAAATAAATTTCAGTTCATACCTCATCCATTATCTAGCAGGACACTGTACATACACAGAAGTAAATACTACTGAGTTTACTTCCAGATGGGTAAAGACTAAATTGCCATCTTAGAATCAACAGGCTTCTAATATTATGAGGTTAATTACAAATCAGTAAGGTGAAGACAAGCCCCCTAAATTAAATGAAACAACACAAACAATTAGATAATTATTTATTGTGCTACCATTCTTCAGGCTATATAGAAAACATAGCTCTATGGTGGCTTCTTTACTACATTGATCTGCTATGCAAATGAAACAGAATCACAGATGCTACCAGTTTAAGGTGAACTTTTGCAAGCCAGAAGACTTATGGTTCCTTGGAGATTATGCACCTTGTATTTGACAATGTCAGAAATAACATGTCAAGTTACTTAGAACATAAAGTTTAAAAATCTATTTCATTTTTTAAAATTAAAACATCACAGAATTCAAGACAAATTGATTTGGATTACAATGGATAAATACAAGTCTTCAGCCAATGAATGTACATACTGTCAAGTAAAAGAGCTAGTAAGAGATTTAATCTGTTTACTAAAAAGTTGTCACATTGTTTCTGACATCCCTCTTCCATTTCCTCGTTGGGAATTACCAGGTAATAATGGGAGTTATCATATGGAAGGCATTAGACTACAAAAGATTGTCAGTCTAGCATTAGAGGAACCATGGCTTCATGGCTTGTTTTGTGCACATAAGGACATTTGTTTCCAACTCTCCTTTGTGCAGTCTACAAACTATGTTAGAGATAAAGCTTCACCTCAGAGTCAAATTCCAAAGCTCCAGAGTTAGATCAAAACAAGTAGCTGTCACACACAGCATTTTTTTCTGCTGCTACCTCTCAGTAACAGAGAGTGACTGGCTACACTTTGACTAATGATACAACGGCCCATACACACAGCCCAGCTATCATACCAGACAATGACAGGTGATGGGAACAATAACAGGGATTTATAACAGTAACCCAGGGATTTATAAGAACTGTTCTACATTTTCAGAGAAAGTACAATTGTGCTTAAAAGCATATTGGAATAGATTCATGGTTACTATGGAAGCCATGAAGTCCAACACTATTGTAAAAACAATATGGTATTGAAACAGTCTATTCCCTTGACCTCAAAAGGCCATGGCTTGATTCCACAAGACAGTTATTCACATGACTCATAAAGCAAATTAATTTGCATGTCTCCATGGTATCCTTTGCAGGTCTTTTTTTTTATATAATGGCTGCTCATCTTTGAAATATTTAAGCTATATGCCTCCTGTTCTTAGGGGAGAAGACCATTCTGGAATGCAGCCTACCAAATACTCCTGGGGTAAATACTAATATGAGACTCACCTTTCAAAAAAAAAAAAAGCCAGAGGATTTCTATCGTAAGCAGAAAGGTTGTGAATCATGTTAGGGAATTGTCTTTTCATACTATAATTCTCAATTATTCCTAAGTGCCACCATCACTTTTCACACATAAACTTTCTTGCAAAAGGACCACAATGGCTGAAATGTTAATCCAAAAAGCTTGGAGCTGAGACAGTCTGGAAGCCATGGTTTCTCTGGTGCTAGATTTTGGTAATCTTGTCCTTAAATTGCTCATCTTTTATATGCCACTTCTTTGTTGCTGCCCATATTTTAGGATACCACAATGATGAACAGCATTTCCGATGTTTTGTCTGAAGGACATAAATAAACAGGAATATTTATTTATATTTATTTATTAGACTTTGTCAGACAATAACGAAAACATGAATACAAGAACATAAATTGTAATGGCAGGGATGATAGGCACATTAGTGCACTTATGTACGCTCCCTCTGCTGACCACTGAGGTATGATGTAAGGTCCACGGAAGTCAGTTTTCAACTGTAACTATGAGAATTTGTACATAGCTGAAATAACTGGAACAGGTAGAGCATTCCCAACTCTGACAACTCTATTACAAAAGTCACCTTTTTTACAGTCAAGTTTGGATCGATGGGTATACACATAATAGACTCCACCCATGTTCATCAAAAGTTCAGAAGGGTTTCTATTTATATTGTTTGAAAAGAAATAGATGGTTGCATCCATACAATTGAAATATGGTGGTTGTATTCTTAGTATGTAAAGTGAATGTCTTCTCAAGAGCCAAATGGCCACAATGCTACCTATGTTAATAGGACTGTGGATACATATACTGTCATGAACCTGCCTATATTGTGGCAATTTGCGTAGCATGAGGCCAGTGGCTCTAATGGGTGTTGGAATTGATTGAGAGATGGAAGGTCATTATACTCCATGTAACTCTTGAACAGAGGTGAAATTCAGCAGGTTCTAGAACCGGTAGTAAATTTTCTAAGCAGTTCGGAGAACCAGTTGTTAGAAGAAATCTCCTTTTGTTTTTTTTTTCCACTTTACAGGGTTAATCCTGTAAGGAAGGCAG
>JAEANM010029573.1:0-10160 GCA_017656035.1 Myanophis thanlyinensis | reverse complement strand
GAGCAAGGCAATAAAGATTAGGCTAGAAGCAACTGCCTTATTTACAGGATTAACCCTGTAAAGTTAATCTTTATAGGGTTAACCCTGCAAAGTGGGAAAAAAACCAAAAGGAGATTTCTTCTAATAACTGGTTCTATAGAACTGGTGCGAACCGGCTGAATTTCATCTCTGCTATGGGGTGTTTTCCAGCAATAGACACTAGGAAAATGGTCAGGATTGCGGGAAAGCTGAATGGGGCAAAGTACAGAGATATCTTTAATGAAAAACTCTTCTACAGTGCTCAGGACCTCAGACTGGGACAAAGTTTCACTTTCCCTAAGCAAACAGCTAAGATAACACAGGAGTGGCTTAGGAACAACTCTGTGAATGTCGTCATTATGGAATACTAAGTGTAGATTAATAGAGAAAAAATGAATTTCAACCTGTAGAATCAGGCTGCAATCTAACAAAATTGACAAAAGAAGGTCTGAATGCACTATAGCTGGACAGCATCAGGAACTGTCATTGTTTGTCGACCCTGGCAACTTTTAAGATTATATGGACTTCAACTCCCAGAATTCCCAGCCAGGAAGTTGTAGTCCACACATCTTGAAGTTGCCAATGTTTAAAATCACTGATCTCCATATATCCAGTATTACTGCTACCTGCCATATTCTTGGGATTAATCAACTAACTTGGGAGGGAAATGTAAAGTCAATACACATGCAAACTATACAATACAAACCCCAATTTCAGCATTAAGTACTGCAGTGGGTTGCAAGTTTTCCCCCCTTCTATTTTGAAAGATGCAATTGGGTATGCAAACTAGAGAAACTTGGTGTTTTGATTGCATGGTATTGCATTGATTTATTCCATCAATTTAAAATCTTCACACAGGGAAAAAGTTCTAGCTAAAAGAAAAGAACATTTATAATTTAATAAATAGAAAAAGCAGAAAACCGAAGAGGAAGAAAATAGGATTATTTCTTCTATTTCCCACGGGCATAATTACCTGTGTTAGCAAATCCATTTCTCCCAATAAGTCACTGAACATTTGATCTATATCTTCACAGGCTTTCTCCATCTGAAACACAAAAATGTGAAAATGGTGTCAGTATCATATTTTACTGTCTACGAAGAATTTGTAAACTGTTCTATAGTGGAAAATGGATGTCTTTAGCATGGAATAAAAAAAAAAAACCACTTTTTCTCAGCTTTTACTTAAGTAAATGTAGTTAATAAATCTCATTTTAATAAAATTTGATTGTTGGCTTTAGAGACAAAACATGCAATTTTCTTGGCATCAATATAGAAATGACTTGCCATTGTCTTCCACTTTTTTCCAAGGTAGTCTTTGATTTAAAACTATTTGCTTAGCGATCATTCAGACTTAGAGCTTTTTGCAGTTTCTTGCATTTACTTCCAGTTTCTGGCAAAATCAAAACTACCCACAGGGGAAAATGGATTTGTTTAGCAACTGCAATGTTTGTTTAATGACCATCATAAAAATGGTTGTAATTCCAACTCTGGTCATATGATGCCTCAACCTATGGCTGCAAGCTCTACTTTGGGCTCAATTAAGAACATAAATTGAGGGCCACTTGTACACAGTTTCATTTTTATTTAGAGTGAAAACTCTTGGGATTGTTGTTATCAAGCAGCACTACTCCAACATGACCCATTGATCATATTGTGTCCTATTTTACAAAGTGATAGTTTCTGTTTTCAGTAAAACAGTCCTCCAGAAATTTCCCATGTTGTTCTATCAATTCTCCAGGAACCATGGACTGAAGAATGCCTGCTATGTGAAAAAACAGTGCAGAGTCCTCCGTATTTCTTGGCTGCCATCTCAAAATCATCCAGATTTTCTTAGCCCAGATACCTAAGAGAGAAAGGCTTTCAGGCAGGGGAGGAGGGGCATGTGGGGGGGGGGGGACAGGGATGCTGCAGGTGCACTGAACGTAAATATGAATGGAAGAGAGGACAGGGATACCTTGGATGAGTGAGGAGGTATGGGATGACCTTTCCAGGACCCAAGCTTGCTGGTGAGAAGGGGAAGAACTAAGGAAATTACTTTCCTCTTCTACAGCTGCCCTCAATTGCTGTAGCTTGGATGGACGTCAACATCTGGCCCCTCACATCACTGGGGATTCTCCATCACAGATATTTTATTCCTTGAGGCCCATAGCACTCTGGTTATGTCCCTTACTGAAGCCACAAGAAACACACACACACACACACACTGTTGTATAAAGTGCCTTTGTTTATATTCTGATATATTTCAGCAATTCCTTCATGAAAAACAAACCCCTCTACATAATGTAGAATGCTAAGCAAAGCATCTTGTTTCATTTTTTTTAATCAAGGAAGTAAGAAATACTGCAAGGAATGGGAGGACTTCAAGTACAAAGAGATTTTATTTTCAATCTAAGGCTAACAGTATAATTTCCCAGCAAAATATGCAAATTAAGAAATGCAATTTGCAAAGGTTTCATTCGAAGAACATTTGTTTCTAAACTAATGTATCTTATTGGAAACATGCAGCATTATCTTCTAATAGGCAAGAAACACATGCAAATGCTTCAGAATATGTAGCACCTAAGAAAGCATAGCTCAACCAGAATGAAGACGAAGATGATTGATCGTGATGAAATGCACCATTTATAACCCTTCTACTAGCTGTATATGGAACTGAGTCAGTTTATGAAAGAAATTAAGGAGTAAGTACATCATTAACTGATTATTTTCCCCTCTATGGAAGAGAAGACCCTTCTCTCCATCATTATCCCTGGTTATGACTTGTGTCATACAATTAGTTTTGATAGCATAATTACTGATCAGACCCAAAATGAACAATATTGTTTTAGTTCATATTATATCCATTATTTTACTGAACTACAGTATTTTATTGTTCAATAATTTTTATATTTATATGTGTGACACACACATAAATATACCGTAATAAAGATTATACATGTACGCACAGGCACTAATAACATCAAAATGCATTTTTGTTTAAATAATATATACAGAATGAATGAATGAATGAATGAATGAATGAATGAATGAATGAATGAAGGAAGGAAGGAAGGGAGGGAGGGAAATGCTTCTTAAAAATGCCTATTGTTTGTTGATTTGTCAAATGCTTATACTAAACAGAGTACATTTACTGCCTCTTTAGGGAGTATATTTCATTGTTAAAATTTGCTTATTGATTCCCTGAATGTGTTAATCAAATAAACTAAACCACAACCCCTCCCTTTTAGGACACAAAAACAAGAATCAAATGTAATAGGAAGTTAGCTTGGGTGGTGGACTCCTTGTGGGAAAGTAATGTTAGATAAAATGTTTGTTTTGCCCTTTTCAAATATTCATAATTTCTGTTTTATGTTTGTTTCAATCTAATTTTAATTTTGTGTATCACCAGAGTCATCATGGAGTTGAATAGCTTTACAGAACTGAAAAACAGCTCTCCCAGTTAAAAAAATAAAATTGCAGTTTTCAGTTTTCTGAATACTAATGAGAATAGAATATCCTTCCCAAACTTGGAACCCAACAAACAAATGCTTGCAATTTCCAGAAGACAACCCCTAAATGCTAGCATGAAATTATGAAACTTATAATCATCAGACTTTGAAAGACCCAACTGATAAAAGAATATCTTGGAAGACAACCTTGTGAAACTGACATGGTAATGTCAAATATCTTGTTCATGCATTGTGAGATGCCATGAAATGATAGTTTGTGGAATTGATGATAATTAGCTGGCTTTACACAATGTACCCAGCCCAAACCAAACAAGCTACATTATGGTTTTATGTGTTACTGAATCAGGGCTGAGAGTCCATGAGAGCTAAATGTATTACTGCTACTATGATTCATACTATTCTTCTGAAGTATCGGGAATCTGGCTAAACAATCAGGACGTTATCATTTCATAGGCCACAAAGAACACTATCAACAATAAGTAGAGATACTGGGCTAGAAAAGTGTTTCTTTTCTTTTTCTCCAGACCATTTCCCACTTTTAAAAATTACGGAGGACCCCAAAAGTGCTTTTGTTTCTCTGTGTTATGTTTATCAATACTTGCCGGGCAAAAAATTAAAACTGATGCATTATTGTCACTACTTACTCATGAATGTTTAATGAGATTTTAATGTGGCGTTATTTTTCAACATTAGGCTAGCAAATAGTTCTGAGAAACACTGAGCTAGACAATCTTTAGACATGCCTTTAAAATCTGAGGAGAGTCAAAAATCTGAAGGGAAAATGTCTATTCAACAGGAGCATTAATGATCTTAGGTACAATGCATTTTTTTCAGGTGATTTGGATATCATTTGCTCTATTAAGAGTTTATATGTTATATTTCCCAATAAAAACTTTCTCAAGCCAGCAATCAGTTGTTCTGTGATTTCTAGGACAATTTATTTAGTCTGTTCTGCAAAGAACACCACCATTAGCCCTCATATAACTTTCACAGCTTAATGGAAAGCCAAAAAATTAGGAGATAAATGAAACGTGGAAGGTGAGCTATTCGAGGTAAGAGCCACCATCAAGGACTTCTCCATGTATCCTGTGTCAGAAGTTACAATTGTAGGAGGTAAGATGAAGATCAGAGGTCTCTGTGAGCTCTCTCACTCCAGTGCAAGAATTGGAAAGCTCAGGTAGAAAAAACAAGCTTATTTCAGAAGTCAAAAGTCCATGTAGATAAACCCAAGATCTAATCATCCAACTTGAAGGGAGGCTCATACCAGTCTGCTATTAACCAGGAAATCAGAAGTAACCCAAGTTAAGGAAGTCAGATCCAATGTTGGAAAACCATCTGCCATCTGATTCCCAACTCTTCCTTTATTGCACTGATTCAGTCAGGCCTGTTTTCCTGACTCATGACCCTGTCATCTGATCTGTCTCTCTTGATCTTTCTCTACCTGTGAAAGCTAGGATATCTTTCCTGCTCAGGGTCTCTGTCATCTGACTGGGCCTGATGTTGTGTTTCTGTAACAGATGTTGATTCCTGATTTTGCTATATATTCAAGCTCTTCCTTCAACTACTTGGTTCTTACGTTGCAAGGTGACAATCTGTCACGCTTTGCTCCTTCAATTCAGACTTTGGCCTGTGAGACATGGTGTTCTTTGTAATCATCCCTTGTCAAAATGTTTGCACAGGATGGGTGGAAACATCAGTGGATACCATTCTGCCAGTGGAAAGGAAGTCATCCATATAGAGCTTTCTAACTTGAAGCAACCGAAGCAACAGTTATGCTGTTGAATGGCTTATCATTGCCAACAGCTCGGCCAGTTAGTTTGGACCAACTGAGCTTCCTAGATTGACTTTAGAAACAGGCCTGTGCATTATTAATGGTAAAATGCAATACACTCGTTCTCTTTCCCTACTTCCCACTGGAGGTTTGAATTATTATTTTTATTGCAGAATCAAATAATACAATCATAATTTATTTCCTGACATGTATTTCTATAATAGGTACCACTGCTTGAATAATGAGAATGCATAAAACTAAAGCCTTTGTAAAGAGAGCTGGGGACATTAATTGGTTATTTTGAGGCCTGCAGGCATATATGCTGTTGGTACAGAAAAATTCATAGCAAATATTTTTATAACAGTCATTAATAATTCGACTGTTATACTCAACTATACTGAAACTCAAAATTAAGAAAACTAAGATTATGGCACCCGGCCCTCTCAATTCATGGCAAATAATACGGAAGAAATGGAGGTAGTGACAAATTTTATTTTTCTGAGTTCCAAGATCACTGCAGATAGGGACTACAGCCAAGCAATTAAAAGACTCTTGCTCCTGGGAAGGAAAGCCATGGGAAAGCTAGACAGCATACTAAAAAGCATCAACAAAAGTGAATATAGTTAAGGCTATGGTTTTCCCAGTTGCAATGTATGGCTGTGAAAATTATAGTTGGACCATAAGGAAGGCTGAGTACCAAAGAATTGAGGCCTTTGAACTATGGTGCTAGAGAAGATTTCTGCGAGTCCCTTGGACTGCAAGGTCAACAAACAAGTCAGTCCTAGAGGAGATCAACCCCGACTGCTCTTTAGAAGACCAGATCCTGAAGATGAAACTCAAATACTTTGGCCACCTAATGAGAAGGAAGGACTCACTGGAGAAGAGCCTAATTCTGGGAACGATTGAGGGCAAAAGAAGAAAGGGACGGCAGAGAATGAGGTGGCTGGATGGAGTCACTGAAGCAATCGGCGTGAGCTTAAATGGACTATGGGGGATGGTAGAGGACAGGAAGGCCTGGAGGAACATTGTCCATGGCGTCGCAATGGGTCAGACACAGAACAACAACAATAATTTTATGTTTTTCAAAGGAATAGGCAAGTTGGAGTCTTTTTTTTCTGTTTAAACATATCTTATTCTTGGAGACTGTTTCAAGAAACAAAAATTATGAAGGATTCTAGCCGGCTTCCTTTGAATTAAATATCTTGGAAATCAGTGGGGCTTCAAATTAGCATAATAATGAATTATGATAACAGAAATATTCCATGCAGCAAAACAAAAAATCTAATCAATAAAATCACTATTTATTCAGTATACTGTCACTGATGTTTCTAATTAATTTTTCCTGGCTTTTTAACATATTGTCAATCAAATAACAAAATCAGCAAGTCTTAGAATAAGATCAGAATTAACTGTTTTCTGTTGGAAAGAAAAAGCTTCAGCTATGAATACACATATGAAAAGAAAGTTTGCAACATTATAGAATGGCCTACAAGTTTCTGAATATCATAAACAAACAACAGTGAAAGTTACAATGATCTGAACATCTGAACTGTCCCTTGGGGATTGCCAAAGAGCAGGAAATTTATGAGAGATATGAGGTTGCTATTTCCCCTTGTGTCATGATAGCATCAATGGTGGTTTTCAAATAATCTTACCATCGGTTCGCCATTGCCGAAAATGTGAGGGCGTGCATGCACATGCGCTTTCCATGCATGCATGCATACACATGCCTTCTGTGCATACATGTGCACACAGCTTCCATGTATGTGCGCAGCTCCAGCCACATGGTGAGGCTTCCACGTATGCACGTGCCTTCAGCCACGTGGTGAGGGTTGACCAAGCAACCTTTCAGGGCCTTGAATTCAACATGGCTCCTGCTTCTCTGTGCCGCAATGCTTTCCGGATGGGACTTAGACAACGCAAAGCGGCTGCTCATGGCTGGGCATGACTAAATTGCACAGATGCTCTCCCAGCATGAGCAGCAGCAACGGAAGCAGCTGCCAATCCAGAGAGCACATGGAGAATTTCTGCGAGCAACTGAGACTTAGCAAGGGACAGAAGAAGCTTCTCCGCTGCAGCGCTTTCCAGATGGATCTTCTTAAAGGTAAGAACTGTCCAGACTGAAACCACTTCAGCCCTGCTACACCTGTGCCCCTCCCAGCCCTTTGGCCTAGTGCGGCAGGCTAGAGGCTGAATTAATTGAAAGCATGTGGGCGAAGGCTCCGGGAAAAGGTTGGAGTGGGGGAATGGCACTTCTCCCAACCTGGCCTAGGTGAAGGGGGATCAAGGGGAGGCTCCTGGGCAGAACCAGGAAATGGCGTTTCCCCCGACCCAGGCTAGGCAAGGGGGGATTGGCAGAGGCTCCTGGGCAAGGCTGGGGAATGGTGCATATCCGGGCCCCATCCCAAGCTGAGGGGCGAGCGGGCAGCTTGCTTACCTTTGGTGAGCACTGCAGAGTGGTTGAACCTGGAGGCGAGCCCTGGAGATTAGCTAGGCCATGTAGCGAAGGTGATATATATATATATATATATATAGGGCGGGGTGAGCGGGTGGACGGGATTGAGCGGCAAGCCGGGCCAGCCAGAGGTGGTATTTTCCGATTCTCCGAACTACTCAAAATTTCTACTACCAGTAAGCTAACCGATCCGAATTGGCTGAATATTACCTTTCATAGAAAATAAGAATAACTGACCTTAATACCTATGCAAATCTAATTTTGGTCTTTGTTCTAATATTTTAGTAGACTTTTTCCAATACAAATGCCATTTATTAACACTAAAGGAGGTAGAGACATATTTGATTCATCTCTTATACTCTCTTCTCTGCCTAGACTTACAAAAATATATCATGCAAAACATTGGTCTCCTTGCTGAATGTGTTGAGGTACCAACAGTTTTAACCCCCTTCTTTAATAAATGTAGTATTGCTGGCAGGGGAATTCTGGGAGTTGAATCCCATACATGTTGAAGTTGCTGAGTTTCAAAAGCACTAATTTAGCACCCAGAGGCTCTTTTGATTGGATTGTTTTTTAAAAATTCTTTTCTTGTGGGATAGCAGAGCGTTAAGGTACTACAATCTAAACCAGGTCCACAATATGCACATATCAGCATTTTTCCAGCAACGGTAAACTTTATGTGTGTCCTGAATTCTGAAAAGCCATGTTACCTGTGAATTCTTGTCCAAGAATCTTGGTGCCAAATTAAAGGTGCCAAATTAAAGGTGTACAACAGCACAGTGCCTAGCAATTACTCCCACCATGATTATATTTTGAAAGAATTTATAGAGCTATGCTATAGATATGAAATAATATGTGAAAATACAGTTCTACTAACTTTTATTAATTCAAGTGATTATATTATAACTTGAATCTAGGAGACTGAGGTTTCTAATTGTAGAACGTTACTGCATGAATCGGGAAACAATGAAAAAGAAAAAAAAACCAGGGCTTTCTCTTAAATCCACTATATTGTTTCTTATCACATAAACAGCATTGTAAAATCTTATCCTTAAACTGATGGGCTATCAGTTGTGCTTTCTGGTATCAAATCAACCCATGCCCTTCACGTAGATTGGATTTACAGATATTTATATCATCCCCTCTCCACTTTATGTTAGCAAGTTCAGATGTGTTCTTAAAGTCAGATTAGTTAAAGTGCAAATTTCCTAGTTTTCCTTGATTGTTATAGACATGAGCAACATCTTGAATTTAAATTTGATATTGTTCACAAGGCTAACATTATGGGATGTTTTTAGTTGATTGTTCTTTCATCAGTTCTTCCATCAGAAGGTTTTCCCTCCCCTGTGAAATGACAACGCATTAATCTTGCAAGGCAGTCTTTGTATGTTGAAATTTTTCAAGAGGGAGGGAGGGAGGGAGGGAGGGAGGGCGGCAGATAGACAATAAAGGAAGGAAAAAAGACAAGACTAACAGCAGATGTAATAGCATCTTTTTTATCAAATGCCAGGGTACATTTTCAGTCTGATTCAGTATCCTACAGAGACAAAACGATTTGCACCCAAGAACCACTACAGCTGGAGAGTATTTTTATTATAAACAGAGCCACCTCTATACAGGTAGTCCTTGACTTATATAAGTTATAAAGGCACTGAAAAATGTGACTTTTGACTGTTTTTCACACTTTCAATCTTTGCAGCGTCCCTATGAACATGTGATCAAAATTCAGATGCTTGGCAACTGGTTCATACTTGCTGTGTCCCAAGGTTCGTGTGATCCCATTTTGCGACCTTCTAACAAGCAAAGTCAATGGGGAAGCCAGATTCACTTAACAACTGTGCGACCAACTTAACAACTGCAATTATTCACTTAAAACTGTGGCAAGGAAAGTTGTAAAATGGGGCAAAACTCAACAAATGTCTCACTTAACAACATACATTTTGTGCTCAATTGTGGTTGCAAGTTGAGGACTACTTGTACAGGCTCAAAGTCACTGTCTAGTTGGGCAGCCTAAGACAGTGGTTCCCAAACTAAAATCCCAAACTCATTAAAACAAAGCAGAAACGATCAGGGAACTTTTTTTTCCAGTTAAACTAATCTGTTCTTACCATCTTCCATTCCTTCTTCTAAGAAGTGTGGCAGGTATGGCAGTGATGTGGCATTTTCAAGCAGTTCATTAAGCTTATTGTAGGCTTAACACATCAATTTTATTTTCTAAAATTGCTATTTTGCTGCTGAAATTTCAATGTTTTAATACTTGGGGATTTTGAGATGTGGCTGCAAAATTTACCTGTGCCCCAAACAGGTAATAGATTAATTCTGAAAAATTAGTGAAAACTGAAGAAGAGTGAACATTTCCCCTAAAGATAGCCTAGTATCTCGCACATATAACGGCACACGGTTGTCGCTAATTTCTGCCTGGATAGTCTCTTGAGATGAGCTGAAAGGCAAAAGGGAACTAGGTTGT
>JAEANM010029572.1:0-10160 GCA_017656035.1 Myanophis thanlyinensis | reverse complement strand
AGCATGGCTGGCTCAGGAATTCTGGGAGTTGAAGTCCACGAGTCATGAAGGAGCCATAATTGCCCACCCCTGGCCTACCTGACTTCAGCATACAGACATTTCTGTTTGTAAGGAGAAAGCAGCAAGCTGTATTCGTTGAAGGATCTTGATGCTCTGAAATTTTGTCACTTGTCTCAAAGAATACTTTGCTCTAGGTTTTCAACTCATACCTTTTTCAAGGGCAAAATTTTCGATCGAAGTAAAATTAAATAGCATCCTTGGATATACACTGAGATAAGAAAAAAAATGAACCATCAGCTTAGATCTGAATTATTCAGTACAGTGAAAGTAATATCAAGAAGACATTTTTAACTACCTTTTCGAAAAGTAGAAAATGCACAATTGTTATTCAAGGAAACGCTGCAAAGTAAAAACTGACAAACTTCTGCAAGCCACTTCTCATATTACAGTTTCGTACTGTATAAGAGACACTCCCATACATTAAAAATAAATGCAGTCATATGTCTGAATTACAACATACAACTAATTCTGCAAGAGATACCACTAATTAATTCTAAAGAGGTAATGTTTAGATAATACATTTGGAGATTTGATTGCAAGTTGCCCAACGGTCCAACAGCAAAATCAGGATGCAAAAATTAGACGGGAAATGCTGTCTTGATTATGCTGTAAAGGCAGTGCAGGTGGTTGCCCTTTCTGTCACACTGAATGTCATGCAAGAAAACACCCATTTTACTATGGAACATGTCCTGTTGTACTTAAATAACAATGCTTCTGCCCCGATGATGGATTACAAGTATTCTGGAAGCAGCTCCCACAAAGCTCTGTAACTGAATGCAGAATTCCATTGCAAGTGGAATAAATCACAGATAAGGTATGTCCATGTAACTAGTTGCTACTTAGAAAAACAACTCTAAACAGAGGAAATATTTTAAAAAAACTTCACTGAAGCATTTATACTGCATTTGATATAGATCAGAAGTATGCAATGTATGATTTACAGATCCTACCCCAAGATTTCACCACTGAAATTCAACAGTAAATGGCTGATTTGCTGCAATTTGGCAGGTCCAAGGAAAAGAAGTAAAATAGGCATAGTAAATCTCTACAAGATTTAAAGCATCTATTTTACACTAATCTCCCAAATCTCCAAATCTCCCAAACATAAGAAAGGCTAAAATTTTAGCCTCACCCACTCTAGTGAAATCACCAGATCCAGACTTCAGACGTTAAAAATAATAAAAAGATTGTCACCTTTTTTAGAAAAAAATTGCCCACTTCTGGTATATACACTATGTCAGTGTCAATTAATTTTTGGGTGGCTTTTTCTGCTTTTCTCTGTCCTCCAAAATAATTCAATCCAGTTATATTTATCTCATGCAGGATGTTACAGTCACCTTTTAAAGACATAATCAACATTCCTTTTTTAAAATGTACTTCGTCCCTATCTGTACTCTGTTTTTTTGGAAGGATTCAGTTTTAAGAGATACACATGAATAGGCGCCTTGATCGTGTCATTTGAGAGAAATCCACAATCCATAACCCAAGTCTTTATAAATTCATGTTTCCTCCTTCAAGTTCAAGTTTTATTTGTCACATTCATGACACATATGTGACATGCAGTGAAGTGCTTATGTGACTGCAAAATCAAGGAAAGCAAGGGAAATAGTATGTAGCAGTAACCTTTTACTTACTGAGTGCCAAAAAGTATGTGCTTTGCGCGTGCCATCTGCACTTGCGTGTGGCTCCTCCACATGCGCTGCATGTGCAACTGCACCACCTGCACATACATGCAGCTTTTGCACATGCAATGCACACGCACTGCATGCAGGCACTTGCACACACATGAGCAATCATGCATACATGTGCAAGAGAGCTCCGAAGACCAACTGGATCTCCTGCTGCAATCACACGCATGCACAGTGGAGGCCCGAAGACCAGCTGGGTCTCTACAATCGCGCATGCGTGAATGCGCAATCGCATGTGCATGCTCAGCTGGAGGTTAAGTTGGTCGACAGCTTGTGTTCCCAGCAAGATGGCTCGGCGTGCCACCTGTGGCACCCGTGCCATAGGTTCGCCATCACAGGTCTACAGGAAGGATAAGGATTGGGATAGGGAGCAGTTAGAGGGACGTGAACACAAGTAAGAAAGAAGGAAAAGGAACAGAGACAAAACACGTCTGCTGTTATGATCAGTGGCCATCTGGCACCACCGTCCCAGGTCTCCATGGCAGGTCTCAGCCCTCTCAGTCCTCGGCTGTTTTCGAGGCTACTGCCTTCACCTCGGCATCTCTCCACCTCAGAGATCCCTCAGGTCCTCCGCTTCAATGTCTCGGTGGCTTCTTTCTCCTCCTCAAAGTCTGCTCCTCCACCGTCCAGCCTGCCCCCGTCTCTTGAGCCTGTCATCCCAGCACCATCATCTCTAGCTCTAGCTCTGTCCTTCATTCTTAATTGGTAAAGCACTATCTTGAGGCCTACAGCAGAAATGCATTACTGAAAGAGTCCCAAAGGTGCTTTTTCAGGAGGCAACTGGACTGTGTTTTTCTTTGAAGATATTTTGCGTCTCATCCAAGAAGCTTTTTCAGCTCTGACTGGATGGTGGGGAATGGAAGGATTTATACTCCTTGCAGACAGCTGGTCATTTGCATTCTTTTAAAGAGTCGTTGAGGCCACTTGGAGGTTTATCTACCCTCAGGGTCACCTGAATGATGTAAATGGGTGTAGAGCCTTCTTGGCTGTAGTATGTTTTCTGCCCTGTGTCCCTTCATTGTTGACGACAGGTGCAGGCTGTTGGGGATGAGTCTGTGTTGTCTGTATCTCAAACTGAAATGCAAATGTAGTCTCCTATTTTTCTGGAAATCCATTCATACTCCCATACCATTCAAAGGGTGTTCATCCCAAAGTGCATAGCTATCTCCATAGGCTATTACAGAAAGAGCTGATGCTAATCTACCTGATAGCCTACCTCAGAGATGGGCAATTATGGCTCCTTCATGAGTTGTGGACTTCAACTCCCAGAATTCTGAGCCAGCATGGCTGGCTCAGGAATTCTGGGATTTGAAGTCCACAACTCATGAAGGAGCCATAATTGCCCACCCCTGGCCTACCTGACTTCAGAATACAGACATTTCTATTTGTTACAAGTAGTCCTGCAAACTCTTCTAATTATTAAATATGATTTATTTATTAGATACATATCTTGGCTTTAATTTGACATCTAGATAACATGTTTGTACCCAATTATGGGGGAAGTGGCAGTTGGATGCTCAACTGACTGGCAGTGCTGGTCTTGGTTGGTTGCTGATAAATGCCAGTCCTTTTACAATAAGTGAAAGGCCATTCCAATTGCCTGAAGCAAAAATAATTATTTTCCCTAAACACAAATTTAACAATGGTCATTAGAAAAGTAGTTTTTAATGGGGAACTAATTTAAATGTAATTCAAGTTTAATTACTTAATTTAGTTCACATCTTTGAGCCAGTCACTCACTTTTAGTCCAATCTACCATGCAGGTTTGGTACTGTGGGAAAGACACGAGGAGGGAACATTCTGTGCACTTCCTGAAGCTTCTATGTAAAAGATAGAATAAAAAAATATAGTGTTGTACTTCTGTATTACCTGGATAAACGAAGCTATCCAGAGATGGATTAAAACATACCTCAATATTTTTAAAATATTTATGGTTATGGTGAACCTTTTATGGATAGTTCCAATATTCTTGTTTTTAAAATATATTTGTTAGTGTCAATGTTGTTAGTTGTGAAGTCATGTCTGGCCCATCGCAACCCCATAGACAATATTCCTCCAGGCCTTCCTGTCCTCTACCATCCCCTGGAGTCCATTTAAGCTCACGCTGACTGCTTCAATGATTCCATCCAGCCACCTCTTTCTCTGCTGTCTTCTTCTTCTTTTGCCCTCAATCATTCCCAGGCTTTTCTCCAGTGAATGCTTCCTTCTCATTTGGTGGCCAAAATATCTGACTTTCATTTAGTGTCAATAAGATCCTATGAAGATACTGAATATATACCATTGTGATGTGCTAGGTTCCATCTGTAATTGAAATGCTGTTTTTTTTTGCAGATGTTTTAACTATTTGAACCTTTTAAAGAAAGTAATTAAAAGTTGATTGTAGTTCTAATGAGAAATTGATGCTTTGGAATAAAAGGGCTGCAACTCAGTAAGTAAAGTACTATGCAGTTCAGTTCTCTGAAATAAGTAGATGAAAAGATCCAGCAGCATATAACAGAAGAGATCATTTCTGGATGAAATCCTGAAGAATTACTGCCAGTAAGAATAGACAGGACTGATCCATATAGACCAGAGGTGTCAAACTCAAAGCCTGGGGGCCAGATCCAGCCTGTGGGGTGCTTAGATCTGGCCCGCGGCGTCAGCCTAGGAACAGTGAAGGACTAGCCATTCTGCCTCTGCCAGTGAAGACAGAGCTTGGGAGGGCCGCATGCAGCCCTCCCAAGCTCTGTTTTTGCTGGCAGAGAGTTGCAGGAGGCTGTCGCAGCCGAAAATGTAGATCAGGAGCCCATTTTCTCTGGCAGAGCGCTTGTGACACCACAGGCACCCCCGACACAAGTGACATCCAGTTGGCCACACCCAACTGGCCATGCCCACTCCAGCCCAAGGTCAAACACAACCCTGATCAGTCCTCAATGAAATTGAGTTTGACACCCCTGATATAGACCAAAACTGATCTTGAACAAGAGGCACGCATAGAGAAGGATGAAGAGTCTGAGCTGCTGTCAAGCAATAGCCTAACTTCCTATTCAAGAATGGCTTGATAATAAGCCCGGTAAATGTTAGAAACTGTCAACTGAAGTAATACTCTCCCAGGCAAAAAGACTGTTGGAACTAGACACTGAGAATACTGTAGTAAAGAGACACCAACTTGGCTTTCAGAGGAATTGGCATAGGGCACTGAAACAGATCTGCTGTGAGCTGATAGCAGCCATGGAAAATGCAGGGCAAGGGACACCTGAATGACATGAGGATATATCAGAGCATGCATTGTTGAAAAAACAGCTTTCTTTCTGGATGCGACATTCAATACAGTAGCCCATTCAACAAAGGCGACTCGTTTTTTTCTAACTTCTGACACCCTTTTGATGCAATCTGCTCATTGACAGAATGTTGATTCCTTGTTTCTTGCACAGCATCTGCCCCTCTGACATCAAGACTTCTACTTGTGCCACATTTTCCCAATTCAAATTTTGTACAGCTGGAAAAAAAAATGTTCCTATTTAAAACTGCAAGACTCATTCATCCAGGCAGTCATCAAAAGTTAACGCTAACTTGAAGGTACACACAAAACATGCATAAGTTTAATACTACACAGAAAATCCAGAGAATCGATGATTTCAGGGATTGGAAATTAGTAATTACTCTTCCTAATGACAACAATAAGGTTGTGTTTGTAATAGTGGGACTCTGGGAATCAGTTCAGTAAGTAGATCCATGCTTGAAACCCTGGAAAATAACAATGCAATTTTTGCAGCTGTTATGAGTACCTCATGAAAAAGATGGGTAAATTTGAAGATGTATCACTAGATACTCCTCTGAAATGTGAGAAATCTCCAAAGCCAGCAACTAGGCATCTGCTACATCAGATCGTATCATGCTAACAGACTTCAGAAACAGACTGTAGAAAATAGCACCATCTGGATCAGCTTCGTAGCCCCATTCAGGAAGATTGGCTGATAACCATACTACAAATGTGTTGTGTATGGGCAGACGTATTGGGCAAAAAAAAGGGTGTGTGTAAGAAAAAAAAACGCAATCTGCAACTTTCCTTTTTTGCAGAACAACAGGGACAATCTTTTGTGAGTTTGCTCTTCTGACTTACAGTAACTTTGCTCACATGAGCAGACTATATGCATGAATTACAAGAGTTCATCCGCAACATCATCTCTCTAGCTCTGGGAATCTGAGAATAGTAAGTAACAGTATAGTAACAGTGCAGAATTGCTAATTAGACTGCCAGAATACACTAACATCTTGTAATGAAACCTTTTTTATATACTTGTTCTGGTCCCTTTCAAAAGTAAATAAAGGTCACAATTGCTACAGCAATTGACAGTACAGTATAGACATATAGTATATAGTTGGTCCTTGCTTACCAACTGTCTCATTTAGTGACCATTCAAAGTTAAAAAGACAGTATTATTTTTTTTTCCAAACAATGCTTCCATTTTATGACCATCATAGTATTCCTCGGTTGCATGATCATAACTCGGACACTATAATTAGTGCACTTTGATGACTGTTGCAGCATCCCACGATCATATGTTTGCTATTTACGTGTTTTGCGATCAACTTTCTACAATCAGAAATAATAAAGTGGAAGTAGAATCATAAATCATATTATATAATTCTTTGCTTAACAACCATAACTTTGTTTAATGATTGAAGGGGAAGTTGCATTCAGCAACTGTGGTTCCCAATTGTGGTTGTTATGCAAAGACTACATATAGTAACATAACAGTACACAGTTTTGTTGCAATTTTTAGTAAGATATACCATTATATATTTTACACAAGGATGGATGGATGGATGGATGGTAGATAATCTGAAGCCAGTATAAATATATATTATTTTCACCAGCATGATCTAATTAGTAAAATATAATCTCCCTGTTTTACAAACAGGATGTAGAATTCTACACATTTATAATAAAGAAAAGACATTAATGTAACAATTATTTTTCATTACTGTACAAATGCTTTATAATTCCCCCTTTCCATTAATGATATAAAGAACATCTATTTTTAATAGCAATTTAATAATGCATGGATTTATTGAAATAAAAATGCCAAAACATTAGTAATCTGAATCTGGAGCTGAAAAAAATGTTCTCGCAAATAGGAATACATCATAGCCATTCATCCTATAATTTTATAATACTTTTCCTAGCTTCTTTCAATTTTCATTTCTAGGCAATGGCTTATTTAACCAACTCATTTGTCAGAACCACCTGAAACTCCTATCAGTCAGTTTGAGCATCCTTCAAAGTCCTTCACTTTTTTCTTGTTCTGACAATTATAATTATCAGAATCCACTGCCATTAGTGGAGTATGCAACGTTACCGAATTTTACTGATGAAATAGATGGTTAGTTCCTGAATGGCTGAGAATTAGGTAGAACTATTGTAATACTATAATCAACAGTCCCCAGAGAAGGTCACTAGAGAGTAAATTCAGAGCAAGTTTGCTGTTTTAAGGTAAGAATATGCTGAATCCAAGCAAAGCCTGAATCCTCTTTGAGTGGCGTTATTTATTACCAAGGTTTAGGGCAGGGGTGTCAAACTCAATATCATTGAGGGCCGCATCAGGGTTGTGTTTGATGTTGGGGTGTATGTGTGGCCTTTTGACATCACTCATGTCGAGGGCGCCTGATGTGGCTAAGCAATCTACCAGTGAAAACAGAGCTAGAAATGGCTGTGTGTGGCAATCCCAAGCTCCGTTTTCATTGGCAGAAGGTTGCAGGAGGCTCTGTTTTCACTGGCAGAGATACTGCAGGCTGGTCCTTCGCTGGTTCCAGGGCAGCCCCACGGGCCAGATCTAAGTACCCCGTGGGTCAGATCTGGCCTGCGGGCCTTGAGTTTGACACCCCTGGTCTAGGAGTTTCAGAGGGCTGGGGAAATTTTGCAATGGCTCTCTTACTGTATCTTTTTAATTGTTATTTTCAGATTGGTGACTCTTTTTTGTATTTTTTTTTCTTAGTTAAGCGCTGTACACTGCCTAGAATGACTTTCATGTGAGATAGGCAGCTATACCAATATAATAAATAAATAAAAATAAAAATGAACCTTCTTCACCAAGCTGTAATTCTTGTTTAGCAGATAATTACTAGGAAGAGGAAAGGAGGAAGGTCTGTGGGGAAGCAGACAAGAGGAAGTTGCAAGCAATTGGAGGAGGATTTGTAAGATTTATGGTAGGAAAAGAGGAGATGATTGTGGCTACGGCAACTTTCCACCTGCCAACTCTTCGCTAACTGCAGCTGTGTAAGAGAAGTGGGAAGAGATTTCCCCCTTTTCCATGATTTTGGGGAAAGGGAGCATTCATCTCCAAAAGTAAAACCAGACTTCAAGCTTCATGCAAAACCAGATATAAGGTTTTAAATATTATTGGGATTTTTTTTTTACTTTATTCTAATGAAACAGTTTTATATTATAAGACTATGTGTTATTTGATGTAGAAATGAAGGTATTAAATAGCAATAGCACTTAGATTTATGTATCGTTTCATAGTCCTTTACAGCACTCTGTAAAGTGGTTGAAATATCAGCATATTGCCCCCAATAATCTGGACCCTCATTTTACCAACCTCGGAAGGATGGAAGGTTGAGTCAACCTCACCAGTCAGGATCATCAAATGCCTGTTTGTCGGCAGAGTTAGCCTGCAATGCTGCATTCTAACCTCTGCACCACCAAAGCTCTTAAATGATTAAGTGAAAATCATTTAAATGGTTAATGATCAATAAATAACAGTTCCAATCTATTTAGTTAAGCTGATGAGCTACCACTTTTGACTGCTTAATCTTTTTATATATCATCTATGGCTACCAGTTAATATTTTATTTTTTTTAAAAAATCAGGCAAATAATTGGAAACTCGTTGGTTTTCAATTCCACTAGAATAATTTTCCAGGTCTCCCAAGACAAACTTTCTTTTTAATCACTTCTCAGTCAAACAATCCAAGAGTAGTGGCAAATTTTCCAGTATTGGGGGACAAGAAGGAGGAATTCCCCACTTTAAACTTAGAAAGGGGCTACTTCTGGTTGAACTACAAGGCAAGCTTAGCCAGTCAGTTTTCCAGTAGTAATGAAATGTAAATCCAAGCCAACTTTGGGAAGAGAGCTGGCTACGCTGTCAAATTGTGGCTTTTATATTCTCTAAGGAAAAATTAAAAGAACGGTGGGGGGAGCACACATACTGTAGAAACAAAGAAGTGAGTTTTAACTTAACTAAGATGATAAGAGGATTAAGAGGCAACATATGGCAGCATTTTGTGGCGCAAAAGCATTTCAAACGTAATGTATCTTCTGATGAGCTATTATTATTATTAAATAATGTATTAAGCCATATGGACAAGATGATTTATCTTGTTAATGTAGTTTTTTTAATGCTTTTTACCAAAGCAGTTGTCAATGATGGAGATGGGTAGAAGGGTATTTTCCAAGTGGCTTGGGGGCCTGATGCTTGATTAGATAGTATGATTCTGATATTCACTTTGTTTTATGATAAGTGAGACAAATCCTGAAAAATGCTTAAGAAATAAAACTGGCACCTGTCTGAAATTGTTTAAAGTAGCTGCATCTTTTCCTTTTCCTTTTCCTTTTCCTTCCTTCCTTCAAATCCCAACCACTGCCCAGCCCTAGTGCTTTCAGGCTACGGATTTATCAGAAGGAAATTGATATTCCCTACTTATAACAGTTGGCCATGCTCTTAACTGTTAAGGCTGCATGGAAAGATCAAGGGAGCCATTATCCAGCTGTTGAGCAAAGCTAGTAATTTAAGATACCTCACAATTAAAAAACAATCTTCATTATTCAGAATCAATGTAAGTTGAAAATCAATGCAATCATTAATTTTATTTATCACTACATGTTTTTATTACTGGATATTTTTACATCTCATTCTTAATTTTATTAGAATATTTTAAATTACAAATTAAAAACCTAAAAATATGCATGTTTTCTTTTGAGAAAGCTGAAGCCAAATAACAGCATCTGGCAGTAAAAATCCCAATAAACTGACTTTAATCAGTTGAATCTGTAATCCCAAAAGCATTTCTGAACTCAATTGGATTTAGCTTTCAATTCAATCTGTGTAGAAACTCCTTGAAGAATAAATTACCCTTTGCCTGACATCTAAACATAGGAAGGGCTCTGCAGAGAGCAACATGCTCTAGGATTTTGTTGTTAGTTGCAAAATCATGTCCGATCCATCACGATCCCATGGACCATGTTCCTCCAGGCCTTCCTGTCCTCTACCATCCTCCGGAGTCCATTTAAGCTCACACCGACTGCTTCAGTGACTTCAGCCACCTCATTCTCTGCCATCCCCTTCTTCTTTTATCCTCAATCGTTCCCAGCATTAGGCTCTTCTCCAGTGAGTCCTTCCTTCTCATTAGGTGGCCAAAGTATTTGAATTTC
>JAEANM010029571.1:0-10160 GCA_017656035.1 Myanophis thanlyinensis | reverse complement strand
GGGAAATTCTAAACATTTTCTAAATTGCTGTTTTATATGTACTTCTTGTAAACATATAATATCTACATTTTGTTTTATTAGCTTTGCTAAAGTCTGTATTCTTTTCACAGGGGAGTTTAAACCATTTATATTAATTGATAAAAAATCAAGTCCTTCTTCCATCATCCTGTCCTTTTGCAGACTTCTAATCTCTACTGGGGCCTGGATTTATTTGTGATCATGTTTTTGGACCTGTTCCTTGTTCTTGTCTTTCATTTTCCTTCTTCCCATTTTTCTGTTGTCTTTCATCTGCCTCCTGCTGTTCTTGTATGTCTTCTGAACTTCTGGTTGTGCTTTCTTCTTTACTACTGCCTTCTTCCCATACTCCTTCTATCTGGTTTTGAAGCTCATGTGCCTTTTCCAAAGTATCCACCTTTATTTTCCTTCCTTGCCAAGTCACCATCATCCTCTCTGGAATTATCCACCTGAATAATATGTTTCTTCCTGATAACATTAAAGCAAGAGGTCGATACTCCTTCCTTTGTTCTCTGACTCTTCTTGGTATCTGTTTTAGTGTTATAATTTCTTTTCTTTTATAAAACATCAGTTCATCTTTGGTAATTTTATATATTATGTCTCTCATACTTTTTCTTGCAAATCAGATATGTATTTCACGAGGGAGTTTATTTTGTCTGGCATAACTTGTATGTATGCGGTCTATTTCATCAATTTCTCTCACAATATCTTGTTTTTCCCGTTGAAGTGCCTCTGCAATCAACTCTGTCATTTTATTACACAGGTCTTCCTCTTTTTCCTCTATAATGTTTTGAAACCTTAAATAAAAGGCAGCTCTGTCCATTTTGAGGTGTGTTATTGAGTCCTCCAGCTCTTTTGTCATCTCTGTAATCTTCTTGTCCACCACCTCCAATTTTCTTTCGATCTGTTCAGATCTCTCCTTGACTACCTTTATTCTCTCTTGGTCGCTTTCTATTGTTTGCTGTATATTTTCTATTTTATTATCCAATTTATTTATATCTCCCTTTAATTCAGTATGATTTGTTATTAAGACCTCTTGCATCTTTACCATAGATTCCTGGACAGCCACCAGGGTTGATTGCATCATTTGCATACTGGTCATTACACTTTGCTTTTCCTTTTCCTTTTCCACTCCTAGCATCCCTTCTAATGTTCTTTGGCTCCCTGGGGATGATATTGTCAAGGTGGGATTTGATTTTGTTTGTTTCCCCGATTTCAGCGTTGTCATGGTTGTACTTGTCAAGTATTGTAGTTGTCTCAATTATTTCTTTAATCCTTCTAATCTAATTGTCTCTTATAAATCAAGAGTTTTACCAATATGTTACTTTCACTTTATATCTATAGCCAATCCCAGACCAATTTATACCACATGCCTCCTCCCCATCAACATCAATTCTTTACCCCCTAAATTATTTGTATCAAAAAATTATACAATTATACAGAATTTTACATTTTATCAGTAATAAAAGGGAGAGAAGAGAAAAGAAAAAAGCACAATCTTATATTTTATATTATTAAATCTTATCTCATTGAACCTAAATGACAAAGCAAAGCTAACTCTAGTTTTATAAGGGGATTATCTTAAAGTATACAATTGCACAGGGCAATACATTTTATTAGAATAAGCTTTTTGTATTCTTAAACCTTAATATCAGGTTACCTCAACCCCAACTCCTAACTATCTCTTTCTTCCTTTGATTTCCCTTCCTTCTTCCTTCTCCTTTCTCTATTCACCGCTCTTCATACTTGCTTCCTCAATCCCCTTGTCAGTCACTCAGATCTCCCTTTGTCCCACGTTCCCTGTCACCTCCTCCGACTTCGTTCACAGTCTGTTCTGTTCCTGATTCTCCTTCTCTTCTGTCTACCCCTTCTTCTGTCTCCGTCTTTCCGTCCTTTCTCCCATCTCTCTAGACCCTCATTTCAAGTCTCCCTTTCTTTCCTATGCTCAACTGTCAGGCCCATCCAAAATCCCTCCCCTCTCTTCACACTTCCTGTCACTTTCTCTGAGTAATGGCATCTGTTCTCACTCTAACTTTCTATTCATGTCTGCTCTGTTCTGTTCCTCTTTGCTGCACTCCGCTCCTATCAGCTCACACTCCGGGTCTTCCACTCTTCCATCAAATCTTTCAGTCCACACACCAAGTCCTCCACTCTCCACTCTCATCAAATCTTCCTCTCTTCACACCGCTCTGTTTACATAACATAGACCCAACACGTTGACACCGTGGTGAGAAAGGCCCGGCAATGCCTATACTACCTCAAACGACTGAAAGACTTCAGACTGCCCACAGCAGTGCTCCGTAACTTCTACTCCTGTATAATAGAGAGCATCCTGATGAGCAACATCACCACATGGTTCAGGAACAGCACAATACAGGACAGACAAGCTCTACAGAGGGTGGTGCGCATAGCAGAGCTCATCATCTGCACCAAGCTTCCTGAATTGCATTCCATCTACAACAGATGATGCCAAACTACAGCCAGGAAAATAATGGAGGACTCCAGCCACTCCAACAACAGACTGTTCACCATGATGTGGTCAGGAAGACACCTCCGCACCCTGAAAGCTAACACAGAGAGACTAAGGAGGAGCAACTTCCCACAGGCAATACAGACACTAAACCAAACCACAACAAACCCAGGACTATAAAAAATTCCAATCTACCTCTAATCTCTACCTCTAATCTACCTCTCTCAACAGTCACAATCATTCTCCCTCCCTCTCTATACTATTCCCTTGCCCTACTATCTCGCAAGTGGTCACATACACGTTTCACTGCATTTTGTACTTTGTATGTCTATGAATGTGATGAATAAAATTTGATTTGATTTGATTTGATTCACTTGATTTCAATCAACTTCCTCCAATTTCGTCCTCTCGCCCTTAGTCAGCAAACTCCTCCTCGGCTCACTCTTTCAGATGGTTTTCACCTCCTCTCGTTCTATGCTCCGTTTCAATTTCAGCATTGCCACACTCCGTCTCCGTCTCTGTCTTCCGTCCTCCAATCTCAGCACTCTCGTTCCTTGATCTCTGTCAATTCCATGGCCCTTCGCTCACCTCCTGGTTCGCTCTTTTTCACGTCTCTCTCTCTCTCTCTCATACACTCTCATACACTCTCCTTTTCCTTCTTGGTGTAGCAATATTTTTAAATCTCCAGCTGGTTGCACATGGGTCTTCTCCTCCCTAACTTCCTCCAACCTTCAGCAACTTTCAAAACCATTCTTCTCCTCCTCCTTTTCCCAACGTGGATTGTCTGTCTCCAATATTTTCAAGTTTAGATTCATTTCAAACTCTCTTAAATGTCCTGCTGGTGTCCTATCCGGTCTGATCCTGCCTGTATCCTTCTTTTCACTCTCCCCTTCTAGTCATCTCTTATTTTGCTGCTTTAGTAGCAAACCCCACAGCCTCTCCGTCCCTTCTCTTGCAATCCTTTGGTTTCAATTTTTTTTTCAAACTAGCTCCATTCCATCACTTTCGCTGCCACCCAGCTTAATCTGGAGTTCTCTTCAAGCACCAAAAATCACAGGCTTATCAACTTTAGGTTCTATTTTCCCTTTATTGGGATATGGAATACTTTTCACCCACTGGATTAAATTATATCTTCCCCTTCCTGATGTGTGGTTTATCACAGCCTCAGGCCTGCCATCTTAATTGACAGGCGCAGTCAAGTCGGGTTGTAGGGGGTTCCTTTGATCATAGCAGGCAATAATTGCCTATCACCTTGCTATTCCACAGGCTTCCCCTCTAATTGACATGGTCCTCCAGACCTACCATGCCTTGGAAGGTCCCTGATTTGACAGGATCAGAAATACAAAGATCGGAGCCTCTCTCTTTGCATTCTGCACTGCCCTGACATCACCACCTGAAGTCCTGGATCTCCATTATCCTAAAAGAGGGTACTGATAGCAAACAAATTAAAAAATTATAGGCCAATTTCTCTTCTAAATGTGGATTACAAAATTTTCATGATTTATGGCGGAAAGACTAAAATTGGTGCTGAATGAAATAATCCACTTTGATCAAAATGGCTTTTTACCAAAAAGACAAATTAGATATAACACCAGAATGGTAATGAATATTTTAGAATATTATGAAATGCACCCAGAAAAACAGATAGCGCTAATCTTTTTAGACGCCCAAAAAGTTTTTGATAATGTGAGCTGGCAGTTCATGTTCCAACAGACAAGAAACATGGGTTTAGGGGAGAAATTTGGAAATGTGATCCAGGCAATATATAGCAAACAAAAGGCCAGAGTGATTGTAAACAGAGATTTTACAGAAGAATTAGAGATCAAAAAAGGGGTTAGACAGGGATGCCCAATGTCCCCTCTGCTTTTCATTCTGATGACAGAAGTCCTTCTTGCGTAGGTTAGACGCAATAAGGAAATTAGAGGATTAAAAATTTAAAAAGAAGAATATAAATCCCAGGCTTTCACAGATGACTTGGTATTTTTTCTAGAGGAATCGAAAGAAACAGGTAAAATCTTGATTGAGGAAATAGAAAAATATGGCAAGGTGGCAGGATTAAAAATTAATAAAGGGAAGACCAAAATGTTAGTGAAGAATTTAACGAAGAAACAAAAGGTGGAACTACAAGAAGAATTAGGATTGCAAATTGAGAAAAAAAATAAATATTTAGAAATCTGGTTGACGGCAAGATGTTCTACAATAAAGGATGATAATTATATGGAATTCTTGTAGAAACTAGAAAAGGATTTAAAGATTTGGGAAAATTTACAATTATCTTTATTGGGAAGAACTGCGGTAACCAAAATGGATGTTCTACCTAAGCTATTGTATCTATTTCAAACAATCCCAATAAAGTTGGGGAAAATTTTCTTCGGAAAACTGGATAAATTAATTAGAGGATTCATCTGGCTGGGCAAGAGACCAAGGATCAGTATGAGAACACTCCAAGATAGCAAGATCAGAGGGGGACTTGGACTCCCGAAGTGGGAATTATATTATAGGGCAGCGGGATTATTATGGCTAAAGGAATGGGTAAAATTACAAAATAATAAGATATTAACAATTGAAGGACATGACTTACAGGCAGGTTGGCACGCCTTTCTATGGAATAAACAGAATAAAATGCATTCGTACTTTTTTCGGCACCAAATTAGGGAGGCTTTAATTGGAATATGGGAAAAGGTCAAAGAAAAGCATTATATTAATTTGCCTAGATGGTTTTCACCCATGGAAGCGGTAATTTACCCAAACACACTAGAAATAAGAAAAATGGTAAGACATACAGAGTTACTAGATATTCGGGGAAACTTAAAATCTAAAGAAGAACTAAAGGAACAAGGAATTGTAATTGATTGGTGGCCATATATTCAAATCCAAACAAGACACAAGAAAGATAAAGAAGAATTTGGAATACAGGGAACTCCACACATCTTAGACCAAATTATATTAAGTAATGAGGATAAATTTATAACAAAAACATATAATTACTTATTGGAGGTCAATTTAGAAGAAGATATAATCAAACAAGTGATGATAGCATGGGCTAAAAATATAGGACGAAACATCCAGTTGGATGAATAGGAAAGACTGTGGAATGTGAACTGTAGACTGACATTATCGACTGCTTATAAGGAAAATCAATATAAAATGTTTTACCGCTGGCACTTCTCACTGGCGAGATTAGCTAGAATGTATCCAAATATGAAACCAGGATGCTGGAAATACAGCACTAAAGAGGGGACCTTCTACCACATGTGGTGGCAGTGCCCGAAAGTGGTCAGTTACTGGGAACAGGTGAAGATTTGGATATATGAAATTATGGGAATAAAAATAGAACTAAAACTATTTTAAAATATTTTTAATTATTTTTATTAGGCTTATTAGACCCCAAAATTAAAAAGCACTTCCAATATATCATTATACATATTCTAACAGTGGCAAGAATTACCTATACAAAAAATTGGAAACAAGAAGACCAATCACAAAAAGAATCTGTTATTGAAAAAAATCTCGAATGTGCGGAGCTGGATAGTTTAACACTAAAAATGAAGGGTAAAGAGGATAAAGAATACTATAGGGTTTGGAATTTAGTATACGATTGGATAAATAGAGAAAAGGAAATGTAAATCTATATATATATGTAAACATATGACAAAAAATAATTGGAGAGATGCATTATGTAAATACAATGTATATACAGAAAACTCAGTAGGGTTAAAGGTTGGATATTTGTATTGAAAGATGATTTTATATTTTGTTTGTGTATGTATGTATGTTTGTCTGTTTAAAAATAAGAATATTTTTTTTAAAAAAGATAATATTATTGTACCTAAACCCAACTGATTCATTTGCAAGGGCTTTTTTCATCTTCTGATTTTAGACTACACGTTTCTCTTAGCTTAAAAAGGATAGGTTATTTAAGTTATTAAAAATAGACAGAACTGCACAGTAAAATTACTACTCTTGCACATAAGGCATTGCTATTTGCCATAATTTAGAGACCTCTGTGAAGTAGCCATCTTCATTTTGAATCTTCAATACTGCTTTTCAAGCCATATTTATTTCATACAGTAATATCTGCACTCTGTGTTAATTGGATATTTATGTAGTGGTATGGTTTGTTTAATATTGCAGTCCTGTCCAGACCATATAATGCTGTCAAAAAATCCTTGAATCCTAAAAAAGAAAACGACAAGTACCTGGGACAAGGAAATAAAGAAATGTGATGAATGCTTACTGTCTTTCCTGTAGTAGAGGATCTCCAGTTTACATTCCTCAGATCCAAGCAACGCTTGTCCCAGCTGGGCAATGGAGTTGGGTGTGGTGTCAGGCCCAGTGAGGAAATTGCAGGTGCAAGGCCGTTGCATAACTTCTACCCGAGAGTAGCCAAACATCTCACAGAAACCATCATTGCAGTAAATGATAGCATAATTCTCCATCTGGGCATTGGCAATAATAAACTTGCGATCTTAGGAGGAAAATGGGAGAAAATGCCAAAGATTACCATTAAACTGGTTAAAATGGTTGGAGGGAACAAATAGCAATTTAACATCAACCCACTTCCTGGAATAACAAGAACCTGATACATAAAAAGCAGTACTTTTCTATCTATTATACATGTAGAATGGACTAATGTTATTGGACAGGTGTGATCATAAGATGTTAATAGAAGGTGCATATACTAATGTGTTCCTTCATTCTTCTCATCATATTACTCAAAATTACCTTCTGAGAATTTTGTTGCCATTTCTTTTGTTTTAGGTAGTTTCTGAGTCCAACTGCTTTTTTAAATTTAAAATTTACTTTCCGCCTTTAAAAAAACACTGAAGCCTGAATTATGTCAATTACTTTGGAAGCTTAGTCCATGGATTAATTTTCCCTTACATGCTGATCCAATATTCAAAGTCTTAACTCAGGAACAAGGTCAAAGTAGAAATTGATTTTTAAAAAATAAATTCACACGAAAAATTTACAAACATATCCATATATATTTCACCTAATGTACATATTGTACATGTTTCCTTTTTATATACTGTAAATTGCTGAGTATATTTTTCAATTGGATATTGCATCACAACATCAGGAAATTATTTTTTCAATGCAGAGCCACATAGCAATTTTAGTTTCAAGCAACTAAACAAGTTTGCTCTGTTCTCTACCTTGTCTTAAATGTTATGTAAGACATTATTCCAAAATATTGTAAAATTGATTAGAAATTAAATATATTATTACTTGTGATGTTTTTGTCTGACCATGACCTATTTTCTTAGGTTGCTTGATTTTGTGCTTCTATTTTTTTTAATTCACTTATTATTGAAAAATAGTACTGATCTGATTGCCATTATTGTTCCTTTTTTATTATCTTATTATACAGTATGTATTACATATAGCCCTCAACTTACACCATATGTTTAAAGACAGTTCAAAGTTATAACAGCCTTGAAAAAGATACTTACAATATGATTTGTGATCTTGGGGGAAGCTGGATTCACTTAACAGCTGTGTGATCCACTTAACAATCATGGTGATCCACTAAATGATCACTTGATATATATGTTCAGCAGGACTTGACCCTACTTGATAGGCCATGCTATACCTTGGTATACTGTCTTTAGGATATTACCTTCTCATGTAATATGCTTAGCAAACATCCTTTGTCCATATCATAGGGTAGCATTTACCTTGGTCTAATATAAGGCCAGAAGATTTCACAATGTTCCAGTTCAAGAATATCTTTGCCCATGCCTCTGGAGGACACATAAATTGTTTTACATGTCTTTTAGTAATGCTGTTTTTATAGGACAAGGCCATTGAATTAATAACTCTTTTCTGACTCATGGTCATGCAAGATTGGCTGAGGAGAACACTTGCTTCCATTTAGCAGACAGCTCAATAAATATAACCAAAAAGATAGCCAAATTACTAGCAATCTCTATTACTGAGGCATCATTAATTGTAAAGCAGTCTTGTTAATTCGTTTTCCCTAAGCAGATTTGTATTTATTTATTTTTAATGCTTTTTACTTATCTTCCTGATTGATTTACTACATGTGGCAGTTTATTTCTATGCTTTGTCCTCTGACTATAAAACAAACAAATGTAAAACAAAAAAACAATTTCAGTTCCTGCTCCACTTTCTTACCTGAATACATTGGAGTTTGTTGCATTGTAATATGCTTGATATTTTATCCCATTTGATCTAATGATTAAAACACCAGGTTAGAAAGCAGAAGACTCTGAGTTCAATTCCACCTTAAAAGCCAGCTGGGTGACTTTGGGCCAGTCACTTGCTCTTAGCCCAACCCATGATACAGAGTTATTGTGGGGAAAATAGGAAGACAAAATTGTATTGGATATGTTCGCTACCTTGAGTTATTTGTACAGATAATAAGAGCGGAATACAAATAAATAAATAAATGTAACTCACTATTCCATTCACATCAGATTGCTAAAGGAAGTTCTTCTGTATCTCCTTTTGACTTACCAACATTACAGTTACAGCCAATTATATATAAATCTTAGTGACCAGAGACTGAGAATTTAGCATTGGTGTTTGTGCTGAAAGCTAGATTGTAGGTACAGATGAGTGGAATGATTCACTTCTCTGAGAAAGAGGGAACAGATTTCTGTCCTCATTATATTTGTTCTCTGTTATTGTTATTTGAAAGAAGATCAATAATACTGTTTCTGCAAGAAATAGATTGCTCCCAGCAGGGCCATGTTTCTTTGAAATGCCTAATCATGAGTATTGTAGAGAGTTGCACCAAAAGCCCTCAAACATCTAGCCATGCCTAACTAAATATACTATATGAATATCATATTCAGATGAGACAAAGAAAAAGAAGTACGCAGGTGATAGGTTGACACTTTCTGCTTGTCCCATTGCTAGTATGGATCCCCATTGCTTGCAGAAATGCAGAAATTGATGTTGCTGTCCTCCTTCCACTCCTAGCCCACTGCCCATGCACTCCACACTTGTGTTTTCTAAGCTTGATTTAAAACAGCTGTCTTCTAACTTGAGCCATCTTAAGCCTTTTGGATGATCTCCAGTGGTTTGTTTTGGACTAGCTTCAGTTCTGATTGGCTGCGTGACCCTCCCCTCCCAGTGACTGGTGATGTCCTGTGCAGCCATTTTGACCTATGTTCTCTTCTATGTTCTCTGCATTTTTAATAAAGATGTGATTGATCCATCAATGCCCTGTTAAATCACCGCTAGAGAATCATGCTCCTTCCAAATTCTTACACCTCAGACTGGACATGCATTCAATTTCTGACCAGGATAGATGAAGTAGTATACCCCAGTTGCTTTCCTGGCTCCTGCACTCAGTACAAGTGTGTCCTTGACTTTATTTAGTGGTGTTTCAAAGTGGCTATTGTACTTAAAAAGTGGCAAGACCAATTTTCACACTCATGACAGGTGCAGCATCCCCATGATGATCAAAACTCAGACAATTGTCTCATATTTATGACAGTTAAAGTATCTCAGTTATTGTGTCTATATGATCATCTTTTGCAACTTTCTATCAAGCAAAGTCAGTGAGGAAGCCAGATTAACTTTGTAGCCTGTTACTAACTTAACAACTGCAGTGATTCACTTGACAGCGATAGCAAGAAATGTTGTAAAATGGGGCAAAACTCATTTAACAGCTCTCTCTCTTCTCTTCTCTTCTCTTCTC
>JAEANM010029570.1:0-10160 GCA_017656035.1 Myanophis thanlyinensis | reverse complement strand
ATTAAAATATAAACAGTTAAAATTTAATTTAAATTAAATCGGTTTAAAATAAATTAAGTCTGAATTTAAAACCCCAGATGAAGCATTTTCCCTTCTAGCCACATTTCAGGGCTGAAGATCCAAAACTCCAGATGGAGTCTGTTTGATGCTTCTTTGTAGAATGGATAGGTAAAAGTAATCATGCCTACCATGATTAGGCTGGAGATTCCTGCAGAGTATTTTCCCTCCAGTCAAACAAGTTATGTTACATGGAGCACGGAAGCACGTATTCCCTCCTGTTTTGGCCTTCTTTTCAGTCTCTGGCTGGACTTCCCCTTTATTCCTCTGATGGAGCCCAGACTGCAAAGCACGCATGCACCAAACTGGTAGCAAAAGTGGTTGAATCCCACCATTGCTGTGAGGAGAAAGGAACAGCTGTGGACAGGGAGCCGATTTGGGAGGAAGTGCACATGTGGACATTGAATGGCCCTTCCTTGGCTTGGGGATAAATAGGAGGAAATGGGATTTTTGTTAGAAAGATTGGCTCATCATGGTTCATACTTCAGACTCTTTCCAGTGTTTAATTTACAGCTCTGAGACTGGCAAGTAGCCCAAAGAGCTGATAAGGTTAGTTTCTGTAATTAACCCTTGGAAGGAGTATTGCCTGGACTTTTCAAGGTGTGAATGCCAGTAATTCACAGGAGATGAATAAAGAGTGATTTTTTAGAAAAAGGAGTTTTTTTCTACATTCTGCTATGGCTGGGAGAGAACAGTCATAAATAGGAGTCAGTTGCTAAGTGTCTGAATTTTGATCATGTGACCATGGGGATGCTGTAATGGTCAGAAGTATGAAAAATGGTCATAAGTCTCTTTTTTCTGTGATGTTGTAACTTTGAATGGTCACTAAATGAACTGTTGTAAGTCAAGAACTTCCTGTATAGCTTTAGTTATCTATTTCTTGATCTGCATTATCCTGAAGAGGCTGATAGCCCTTTGCTTCCCAGTGCACACACATTCACAAGTGCAAACTTAGAGGAGAGCAAAAATATGCACATAGACAGAGGCAACATGCTTCTTCATTACACAGAAGACAATGTGGGACCTCTTCTGGCCATTACTCCCAAAGAGGTTGGAATGAATTCCTGGAAACAGGTTCTTCATTTATTCAGTTTATATATGAATACAGATTGTCCTTGACTTATATCCCTAGTGGAGGCTGCCACTGCAAATTATGATGGTCCTTAAACAAAGGCACCTACATGATTTCTTCACTTAACAACCCCATCCTTGCTCTCTCCAATGCAGTCACTGAGCAAGCAAGAGATGGCCTCAGGGATAGGGAAAGACCTGGAAGGCCTAGTACAGGGGTATCAAATTCGAGGCCTGCAGACCAGATGCGGCCCATGAGTTGCTTAAATCTGGCCCATGTGGCTGGCCTGGAAATAGCAAATGACTGGGCTGCAGTCTGGAAGCCAAAATGGGATATGGGGGCTGTGTGGAGCCCCACATGCCCTGTTTTGGCCTATACGGTCTCCTGAGGCACCGTCAAGCCAAAATGGGAAATGGGGCTTGCATGCCCCCATGCCCTGTTTTGGCCAGCAGGATGCTGCAGGAGGCGTCCATCCCATTCCCCCCACCCCGGCCAGCTCGCAGAGGAGAATGACAATGCTTACCTGGCCCTTGAAGAAATCCAGTTTGACAACCCTAGCCTAGTTACATCCCTGCCCCAAACCTCACAAGGCCACACCATACTCTACTTCCTGCCTCTTGAGGTCCCTACAAGCCTAGGGTCTGCTTCCCATCCTAATGGTTCTGGAGCTGCAGAGCTTGAATTGGCCTCTTTTTTCCTGGGCATCCCTGGATTCCTTGAGGCTGCTCTGAAATGGCGCCTGCATCCAGGACAAAGCCATGTGACCTCCACTGTATAGGTAGGCCATGCAGAGTAGCAGCTGCTTTTAGTAGTAGTTCTACAGTAAAGATAAGTGACTGATGGCTGACAGAGGAAGTAGGGAGAAGAGTGTGGGATCCAGTAGGATGGAAAGCATGCCCAAGGCCTGTGGAAACTTAGCAGGGGAGGATGGAGGGAGAGAGCCAGAGATGTAATACAATGTTTCTGAGGTCACTTGTATGGGCAGGCAGCTTGCCAAGCACCCAAATTTGTTCACATGACCTCAGGGGCACTGCAGTGGCTGTAACTCTGAAAACTGAGTAGTAAGTAGGTTTTCGGGGAGTGTGTATGTCTGTCGTAACTTCATTGTAAGTTGAGGACTACCTATAGTAAAGAAATGTAAAATGCCAATAGAATTACTTATGTCATTTAAAAAAAATTGGTATCATTTTTTGTACATAAAGTTCTGACACTCATTTTATATATATTGTTTGTCCAGCTCATTTTTGTCTGTAAATTAATCTATTAATTCTTTTGTAGCAACTCTCAAGTTCTGGAGGAACAGTTTCCTCTTAGTGCTTCTTTGTTCTCATTTGATATTGTGAGGCTGTTGCTGTTCCTTCCTCAAATAAATATAACCCCCTTTCTGTCACGAGCAGCTGTGCACACAAGGGCTGCACCCTAAACTCTGGGTTTTGAGTAATGTTGTCATTAGGGAAATAAACTTCTGCCTGGGTGTACACATTTTGAGATTGGCAACTAGAGACATGGCGTGGTTGAGATTATTTAAATTTTATGCAGGAAATTACCTTCAGGGATATGGAAGCTCTATTGTGATCTTGTTCCACAAATGTTTCATTTATCTGAATAAATAGCATTACTGCTTTGGCACAGTAACTGTCAGATACTGTACGTTAAAATCTTCCTCCAAAAGAATACTTAACTATAATTATTCTGTGTTGGAAAAAACACATATTTTCCTATAATGAACATAAGTGCACACTGTGATCTATTTCTTTTTCCTTTGTTTTTAATGCATAATTTCAGAATCTTCTCTAAATAACTTTCTGGGAAATGTATTTTGAAAATATACAATTTATATTCAGTAAAACTGTCATCATTCATATAAGCTATTAATTTTTTTTTTCTATCTCTTGCAACAGGATGTTATTGCTGGCTTTCTTTATGCTCTTCTCATCTTGGCCGTCTTCCTTCCAACTGTGGATCTAGTAGATAATTTCAACTTAACTTTCAGATATGCGCCACTAATCATTATCAGTCTTCATCTTGCCTTGGGGGTGTTTTCTTTCACTCTGGACACCTGGAGCACATCCCGAGGAGATACAGCTCAGATCTTGGGCAGCGGTGCTGGAATTGCCTGTGGAGCCTATGTTACCTATAATCTGAATCTAATGCCAGATCCTTCACCAGAAATGCTTCCATTAGTTCCCTCACTCACCTTACATCTCTTTGGAAAAGCTGCACTGCGATTATTGATTGGATTAGTTTTTCTGTTGCTGGTCAGAATGATCATGAAGAAGGTCACCATCCCACTGGCTTGTAAAGTCTTTGGTATTTCTAGTGCAGATGTTCGAGAAGCGCGACAGCACATGGAAGTTGAACTGCCTTATCGCTATGTTACTTATGGAATGGTGGGATTCTCAGTGACTTTCTTGGTTCCTTTCTTATTTTGCCTAACTGGATTGTCCTCAAGTTAGTGTTTTCTTCATATGGAAACGATGATGGACAGTTGATCTATACGAGAGATGGTATACCTTTGGAGAAGTGCTATGATATTGCCTCTGCGAAAATTGTACGTGGCAGGCGCAGTGAGCTCAAATCTTTGAAATTAGTTAAACTTAAAAAACCTTATAGATTCAGGTCCTTGAGAAATGCCATGTTTAGTCTTACCATTGTAATAACATTATAAGTAGCAAATGGGTTTATGTGTATGCATAAATACGATTCAGACTATAAATGCACCACTTTCTCTCTATTTAAATATGCTAAAGCAGTTATGTTTACAGCTGATCCAGAAGCTCTGTCTATGGTCAATTAAAGCCATGTCATATTCCTCAGCCACAAATGGCTATATTGTAACGAAAAAGCTCTTTTCCCCCTTCTCATATACATACCTACTTTTTACACACAGGAAGCTATGCTAATAAACTTAAAATTTAGTGAAACTTAGCTTACAGCACCTGATTGCTTTAGAGCCTTTTCTGTATTCCATATGTTTAATGTGTGAACACAAACCACTTATTCCATGTTCTGTATTCTTTGCTTGATAATTGTGCCTTTCTGTTGGAATACACCACATACTGTGAGATACACACACACAGCTACTATAAAGTAGTATAAACATAGCTTAAATTATATATTTTCAAATGTAGGCTGCAATGTGATTAATAAAAATAATTTTTATTATGTAAACTAAAACCTTTATTGAGGCTTACCCACTTTAATCCACATTCTAATAGTGTTTTAATGAAAAATTTTCAGTATAATATACTGGATGTTATTGGAAAGAATACATTTTTCCTGATTTTCCTATTTTTTAATTAGGCATTAATTATAACTGAAATTAATGCAGTGTTAAATTACATTTTTAACATAAATTTTCTTGATTTCAAACGAAGTCATACTTATAACAATAGTGGCTTTAATAAGAAACATATAAACTTGTATTGTTGCATTGTATTTCCCATGCTATTAGATCAGTTATCATCAAATTGTGAAAAAGGTTCTGTTGCCCTTTTTTGTTTGGAAACTCCTCCATAAAATAATCGAATGTATTATGGTACTAATTACATTTAAGGCCATGTAGCCTACTATTTCTGATCAGTGACATTCTGTCGAAACAAGAATTAGTGAGGGAAAACCTTTATTTTTATTGTGACATAATGACATCTGACATGGTCTTTGTTGTCCTAGAGATCTTTGGAGATCAGCAGGGTATATAGAAGAAAGATAAACAGAAGATGGAAGAGCAGAAAAAGAGTGTATGTCTGACTTTGAATTATGCCAGCAAAATTAAAACTCTCTTCACGGTTGTATAATGCACATTGAATGTATTAGGGCAGGGGTGTCAAACTCACGTTGTCACATCGTCGTCACGTGAAGTATTGGGACTTTTTCCCCCTTCGCTAAACTGGGCATGGGCGTGGCCAGCATGTGACGCATCCGGCCCATGGCCGGGAATTTGACAGCCCTGCATTAGGGGGATTGATGTGCTCCAGTATATGTGTTGTTTACATACTTCTTATGCACTTGTAAACTGCATTTATAGATGCTTCTACTAGGGCTATGATGACTTATTACATGTGGAATATGCAGGGAGCATAAGGAGCACATGATGGAAACCCATTAAATCAAATGCACCTTTTCCTGGGATTACACGGCACCTGTGAAAGGCATTTTGTGTGAGCCCAATGAGACAGTGTCTTGAATTGTTCTGAACAGGCACTCCAAATTCCATTTGCTTTTTGAATCTGTCGTGCTGCACAGACCTCATCTCTACTCCCAGCTGTCCCAGAAGTGCCTACTATGTACATTGTCTACATAGAGAATATGTAGATAGGTATAAATGATCAAGTATGGTAAAAGCAAACAATTACTGCTGCTGTCATATTCTTACCTGTAAGAATATGTTCTTACAGGTTACATGTTCACGGTACATCCAATTGTGTAAATTAAGCCTTTGAAAAGGGTAGTGTTGATTATCATAGAAGTCTGTTTTGTGTTTCTCTGGGGCCTCTGCAATATAAAGTTTTGCATTTATAAGACTCAGAAAACAACCATTTTAATTTTATTTGAGCCTTATGATTTGCAAAATTGTACCAGTAGTCCTCGATGTGCAACCACAATAAAGTCCAAGGCATTTGTTAAATGAATTTTGCCTCATTTTACGATCTTGTCAGTGCAATTGTTAGGGTTAATAACACAGTTGTTAAATGAATCTGACTTTCCCATTCACTTTGCTTGATATGACTGCGGGACACTGCAGTTGACATAAATATGAGTCAGTTACCAAGTATCTGAATTTTCATAACGGACCATGGGGAATGCTGCAATGGTCATAAGTGTGAAAAATAGTCATAAGTTATTTTTTTCAGCGCTGTTGTAATTTCAAATAGTCACTAAATGAGCTGGTGTAAATCAAGGACTGCTTGTATATGATATGTGGTCTATTGTAGGCAGTGTTTCCTTTTTCACAGAAGTGTTACTAATCAGCTCTTATTGGGCCTCATCTAAAAGGGTGGAAATGAATCGGGAACTTACATTTTGATAATAACAGTACATCAGAACATTCAAATAATGCAAATCTCCAGAATTCTTAAATAGATCGAATGTTTAGGAATTAATATCTCTTATGTTGGGTTGTGGAAGGAGAATATGTTTTGCTATTATCCAAGAGTTTATAATTTATAATAAAAAAGAGCCCAGGATACTTTAATGAAGGTATATAATTAAATTACTCTCGCTGGATGCTAGGTACCATACACTCTCTGGTTCTCAGATTAAAAAGAATAAATATTGTTCTCTAATGCTTAGAAGTATACACATCTAGTTGTAGTCGCTTGGCTTTGTTTTCCTGCTATAGTTTCAAATAAGGCATTGATGTTTTGTCTTTTTTTTTTTTTTTGAAATGTTGGTAAATTCATTTTTTGGGGGTGTGCGTGTTCCATTTTCTCCTCATTCTTCTGTAGGTAAGACCAGAACAGACTGGATCCTTTGTGTCACTCCAGCCTTTTTTATGCTCTGCCTTTCTACAGTGTTTAGTCACAACAACAGCAGTTCTCCTCCTGTATAGTATTTAAGAATTTGGCATATGGCATTTGCATTCTGATAATGTGTCGTTACAAATGTAGTCCAGAATATTCAGCTTGGACACAGAGAATTTAAATTAGTTTCATGACCCTGGGAAAATGGGTCGTCCCCCCCACCCTTCCTTGATCATAATTATTCCTACCATCCTGGTAAGGCTCAGGGGCCTCTGGGGCAAAGAGGCAAAGGAAAGCAGGGTTGGTGCGTGTCAAAACCAGCAGGATGGTTCTGTCCACCATTTTACAGGTTTTCATGAGATGCCTATGGCTACTTTTAAAACTGACATGAGAGCTAAAGGCAATTGATCAGGACTTACTGATTAAGACTTCCAAAACTAAAAAAAAAAAAAAAGCGCTATTTACATGAACATAAGCAGGTGTCTGGATTATAATCAGTGAATAATTATTTTTCATTATCAAAATTAAAAAAAATAGTGTAGTCACTCAGTACTGGTACATTTACTTCTGCAATTCTATAAAGACACTAGAAATTACTTTGATTAGGTGCATACTAACTCCCCAAACTAGTACAGTTGTTTTGTTCAGTGTGTACCAGAAGAAAAAGAAGTTTAAGAAGAAACTGGGTGAACAAGGTTTTTTTTACATTCTTAAAAATGCAATTAATCTTAACAAAAGCACAGAAATTAAATACTTTGTTGTTACAGTCTCATTTATTGCCATGCGTTTTAAAAACAATTTTTTAAAATAAAAATAGCTAGATCTGAATGACTGTTGCAAATAACTTGAGATTTTGGGTGGGATTTATTATTCAGATTGTTTAGCACTATTATAATTAGTATTAAAAATATTGCTGAAAGAGTTTGTTTCATTAGGTATATATTTTAATGAACAAATCATTGTCTCCAAAGTTTTAAAACATGCACTGTAGTATATTCTACTATTATTCTGTATATTATTTTTTTACGCTATCTTTAGGTGAAATTAAATCCCACATTGACATTTTACATTTATTTTGTGTTATTTTGCTTGACTTGGAACCTGAAAACTGTCATCAAATAATCAAGGAGATATATTAAATCACTCATGGACTGGAATTATTCAGAAATGAAAAGTAATGCATACTAATTAACAATTATATGTACAAAGTGGTGGTACCTGGGCTTTATCAGCAGTAAGATTTATGTAAACTACTTTGAGGATGAAATGCAGAATGAAGCAGCAGGGCTATAATTGGATCAGAAGAAGAACTCTTTTCACAAACACATTCAAGCATATCATGAATTTGTTTTAAAAAATCAGCTACAAGCGTTTCTACTGTAGCTAATGAAACTATAAAAAGTATAATACAAAATATAAAATAAAATACACCCAAGAACAACTGCAAAAATATTGATGTAACTTATTACGAATTTTAAAAAGTCTGGGAAATGAAAAGTGTTGTTGCCCATTTCATTAATGATGTTGACAAAAATACTAGCAATTCATATGTACAGATACAAGGACTGATCTGGTATGAGGTATATGACTTTCAAGTAAAAGGTTACACATTCAACCCTGGCATTTCCATGTAGAACTGGGAAAAAAACGAAGATGCATCGACAGTTAATGTAGGGAATTTTGGGAAATTTCAGACCTGCAGAGTAAGAAAGAGACCAGCATGTTTAAGACAGGCTAGATCAGTGATGGTGAACCTTTTAGGGACTGCATGCCCTAATGAGTGTGTATGTGCACGCTCCGGAAATCCAATTACCAGCTGGCCGGCACCACAGACCAGAAGACCAGCTGGCTGGCGGGAGGCGGGCCATCCCATCACCGGCAGCTCTGCAAAAGGTGAGATCTTTTTCTTCTATGAGCTTCTCTTGTTGTTTGCAAGGAAACTTCTGCAAACACATGTGCATGTGCCCATAGAGAGGGCTCTGCATGCCACCTCTGGCACGCGTGCCATAGATTCACCACCACTGGGCTAGATCAATTATTAACATGGTTAAAAAACAATATAGTGCTGTTTTCTATACCTGTCTTGCATTCTTATTTTTTATCTCCTCTATCAGTGTGAGATGAAAGCTATTTTATTGGTTTTGCCTGTTTAAAAATATTTCATGAAATAAGCTCTTGAGTGCAGAAGATCCGGATTGAAAAGAATCTCTTCATTCCTGAAAACTTGCTAGATTATTCATTTTACAATTCAGTGCCAGCATCATATGGAGTAATTTCTGAGAGTTCTGTTTGCATTTCCTGATGCTGTCTCTGGGTTTACTCCCATGTTGGTTAATCTCTGTATTAATAGCTCAGAAATGGGAATGTCCCACTTTCTTTGCAAAGGCAGCTATGGTTTTCAAACTATTTCCTTTTCCCAAGAAGATCAAGTGTCAGATAAGTTAACTGGAAAAAAAACAAAGACTGTATATCACTATTTGAGCAAAATAACACTGACAGGTTCTTACACACAGAATTATTTCAGAAGTCATCTAGTGTAGACCCTCTTGTCACTTGGGGAGTTTAGATTTTCTCTAATATAATACCACCATTGTGAAGGAAAGTCTGCTCTATTGTGTTGCTTTAGGACAGTTCACTTTTGCCAAACTGTTCCCTTATAAATCCAGCCATTCTATTCTTATCCTTCAGAGCAAGTTATGATGCACAAAGGGAATGTATAAATATCCTTGCAGTGAATCAACTTGAAATAGTTCCCTCTAGAAATTAATATCTAATGCATCTGACAAGAGGATTTTCTTTTTATGGCAATTTGAAACCTTTTTGCTTACTGAGTGAAAAACCAAGCAATTGTTGGAAGGTTTTCCTTCTGTAGGAGATGATACAGAAGTACAAAATGCCAAAAAACTAAAACTAAGTTTCTCTGAACAGATGTCAGTTATTTCACCATAAAGTTAAGATGTAATATTTTTCTGGGACTTCACTCCCAGAAAATATTCAGTTTTGTTTGCCACAATATAAATATATGCCACAATATTTTAAAGATAAAAAAGTGCAGAGAAACTCATCAAAGATGATTAGGGAACTGGAGGCTAAAATGAAGAATGGTTGCAGAAATTGGGTATGTCTAATCTAGTGAAAAGACAGACAAGGGGTGACATGATAGCAGTGTTCCAATATCTCAGGGGCTGCCACAAAGAAGAGAGAATAAGCTATTCTCCAAGGCTGTATTCTCTGAAGGTAGAACAAGCAGCAGTGGATGCAAAATAATCAAGCAGAGAACCAACCCAGAACTAAGGAGAAATTTCCTGATAGCTAGAATAATTACTCAGTGGAATGGCTTGTCTCCAGAAGTTGCTCCAACACTGAAGGTTTTTAGGAACAGATCAGAGAACTATCAGTCTGAAATGGTATACAGTCTCCTGCTTGAGCAGGGGGAAGACTGGAAGACCTCCAAGCTGTGGTGGAATTCAATTTTTTTTACTATTTATTTATTTTATTATTTAAATTTATATACCGCCCCCTCTCCCTAGGGACTCGGGGCGGTGTACAGCAAGTAAAATACATAAACA
>JAEANM010029569.1:0-10160 GCA_017656035.1 Myanophis thanlyinensis | reverse complement strand
GTGATTTTAAATGGTATTTTGTACTTCTTTGTTTTTTATTGGCTGTTAACCACCCCGAGTCCTTAGGGAGAGTGGGGAGGTATATAAATCCAATTAATAAATAAATAAAATAAATAAATAGAGCAGTGGTATCAAACTCAAGGCCTGGGGGATAATCAGCCCAGAAGAGTGCTTAGATCTGACTTGTGGAGCCACCCTGGAAACAGCGAAGGACTCGGCTGCAGTGCCTCTGCCAGTGAAAACGGAGCTCGAGAAGGCTGGGGGCAGCAGTCCCAAGTTTTGTTTTCGCTGGCAGAGGGTTGCAGGAGGCCACTGCAGCAAAAATGGAGCTTGGGAGCCCATTTTCACACACACCCAATAGTCTGAAGAACCGTAAATTGGCTCCCTTTAAAGTTTGAGAACCCGTGAGCTAGTACGACAATTACCCCCTTATTTGGATCATCAGTCCCCACTCAGTTCTAATGTGTAGCCTTTGGAAATAACATGGAAGCTACAGCTGGTACAGAACGCAGTGACTGGATTAGTGACAGCAGTATCTCACTAGCATAATATCACATCCGTTGTTAAGTTACTGCATAAGTTACATATACGCTTTCAGATCTTAAAAAGTGCTGTGTTTTTAAAATCCTATACAAGTATGATTGACATATTCAGGAAACATTGACAAATCATTGTTGCTAAATGAAGTGCCATTATTTCTAAATCTAAGGTATGCATTTTATTCAACAAAGACAGTGAGTGTTGGCTCAATAGATACAATAAATACACAAAATGATATATTGTTTTTAGTGTTTTTGCAATACTTTATCAATATATAAACAAACTCCGATTACATTTAGGTCATTGTATTTGAGGTTTATGATTAGTTCTAACATTTCATAGCCTTCTTACATTGTAGTTTTTCCAACAAAGCCAATCAAAATAGCATGCTTATTGCATTCAGATAAACCACAAATAGGTAATAAATTAGCTATTTCATATAGAAAGAAGATCCAGTTTCATTAACCAGAAGCTTTATAGCTCATTATTTTCTGCAAAACTAAGAATCCTTTTGAATTTGCATTGTTTCTGCATAAATATGAATTAAAACCTGATCTGTTCTCAAAGTATAAGGTTTTTTATTCAACTGTTTTAATTGGGTTCTCTATCTAAATTTGGGACATGTTCAGATCAAATATCTTTATTATGTTCTTTGACTATCCTTTACAATCTAAAAAATACAGTAAAAGAAAGAATGGTTTAATCGAACAATTAGTTGTTAGGGAAGGAGAAAGTAATGGGACAATAAAAGAGCATGTCTTGTGCAGTTGTATAACGGTGAAAAAAATGGCCATCTAATATGTTAGCATTGCTTAAAAAATAATCATAAAATCCATATGGCCCACATATTTGTAAATGATTGATGTAATCAAAGCATGTCCTGAGGCATTGTGCAAGGGGCACTGAATGAGAAGTAGCTGAGTGTTTTTGCTTCCCTAGAACCTTATTCTCTGTGAATAAGGGTCCTGTGAAATCTCTCCCCCCCCCCCGTAGGGCTCATGGGAGCGCATCAAAACAGCCATGTTCTAAAAAAAAGCACATCTATATTTGCTTACTGTCAAATTGTATAAGTACCCTGCATTTGAGGCCTTGTGGTTGCCTAAGAATTGGAGATAAGGTTCAGGGGCACTTGTGATATCATTTTATTGATATGTTTCTGGTTCTCTCTTTTACTATTGATTTGGCCTTCTCCAAATCAGGGTTAATTGGCCTACATATTCAGGAGAGAGGCCAAGACAGCAGAGTTCTATGTAAGTACAGTGCCAATGGAATTGGTAATTCTCTGACAGCAAAGGTGTTAGGCCTCTAGGTTCAGACATGATTCTAAGATCTGAGGTTAGAATCCTAGTCCAGTCTTGAGTCTTAATACTTGGCACATTGGCTTCAAGTCTCAGTTCTTCATTTTGGGGTGCCAAACAAGGTCTTGAGAAAATTTGATTGGATTATTTCATAAGTCTTCTTATGTATGGCCCAAATTGTATGCCATATCAGGGCAACTTTTAGCTGTAAACAGCAACTGCTGCTGAGATATAATTTCCCCCTTGTTGTCTATGAAATGTAATTATTGCTTGTATGCTCCTTTGGATAGTAGAAGAGATAATTCACCTGGATAGTTAATTTTCTTGGAGCCTGTGCCCAAGTGCTTAAAGTAGGGGTGTCAAACCCGATCGCATCGCAGGCTGCATCATGATGTATCATGATGTTTTTGGCATTTGTGGAGCCAGGTGGGCATGGCCTGCACGGGCCATATATGGCTGCCAGTTTGACATGCCTGGTTTAAAATATTGGGCAAATACTATGCCCAAGTGTTTAAAGCATATCACCTGTTCTAGTTCATGGTAATAAATTGCCCCTATATACTTTTGTCTTATTAGAAAAGACCGATGCTTTAGATTTGTCATAAGTGATTATTAATTGTTCCAATAGGATATCAGTATTCTCAGTCATGCCTACAAAAGACAAGGAGAGAACTGCATCATCAGCATAAAGTAAAATTGGGAGGTATCTGTTAATTTAGGAGTCTAGATATCCCCTGGGGAGGCGGTGAGGTTGTTGTTGAGAGAATTGATGTTTATGTAAAAAACATTGGTGCAAGGCCAAGGATGCATCCTTGTTTCATCCCATTGATAGATTAGATAAAGTTGGAAAGGTTTCTTACTGGTGACATCTTACTCTAAGCCCAGTTTTATTGTATAGTTTATGAATTAGGAACAGGAATCTTTTATCTGGAGGATCTGCTCAGGGCGTCTCAAAGTTTAAGCTTTGAGATGTTGTCAAAAGCCGCCTTGAATTAGTTCATGCAGAAATGCTGAAAATTCAAACCAGTTCACAAACATAAGTATTTGTCCCTTTGGAACGAATTGCCCCCGGAGATTCAGACCATTACGGACCTGCGGACCTTCCGGCGCACACTAAAACCCCATTTATTTCAGCAAGCCGGTCTGGCCTAGTACTTAACAGGGTTTTAAATTCATTTAAGTTACTTTTAAATTTTTAATTCATTAACTTTTTACATTGGGTTTTTAATTAATTAGCCACTTCTATTTGTATTTTTAATTGGGTTTTTAATTGTATATTTCTATTTTTACTGGGCTGTGAACCGCCTCAAGTCCTGCGGGAGGGAGGCGGTATACCAATAAAATAAATAAATAAATTACTGTGGCTGACAAACAGTAAACTTAAGTACCACTGTGGTTTGGGCTGAGAAACAGTAAAGACTCAAAATCACCAGTGAACTGCTATGGATGAATCCTGAGTTTCTCTGGTTCCAATCCAATACCTGATACAAATAAGTCTTCAACTTACAACCATTTATTTAATGACTTCAAAGTTACAACAGCACTGAAAAAATGACTTTTATGACCAATTTTCACACTTACGACAATTACAGCATGCCCATGGTCACATGATCAAAATTTGGATACCTGGCAGTTGGCTGTATTTATGACAGTTGCACTGTTCCAGGGTCATGTGATCATGTTTTGCAGGCTTCTGATAAGCAAGTCATAATTTAAATCATAATTTTTAAAGAGCAACTGTCATCTCTTTCCCACAGCAGTTCTTCATCTGATCCGCTGTTGACTCACTGACAGTCTCATTCACTTTAATGGGACAGCTGATAATGTGGCAGCGACACAATAAAGTGGGCAACAGGTGAGTGGATGCCTATTAACAGGCACTGCCATGATGGATCTGAAATGACAAGTGCTCTTTAAATGAGTAGACAAGAATGAGTAGGACTCATTCTTGAGTAGTTAGAATCTTTAATATTATTATTTGCAAACAAAACAAAAGAACTTAAACTGAATATATCAATTGGGTCCACATTAAAAAAAACCTTCAAATGTTTTCTGTAGCTCACTCATTTTCATCTTCGTTCTCTTGTTTGTTTATGATCTGGAAAGGAAAAACAAACTTCTCTGTTTTGCTAGCAGAGAATCCAATGACTGGGTGATGACCTGAGTTCTGATCACGTGCCTGAGTCGATCAAATTGAAGACACAATTCCTGTCCCCAGTTCTTTCGACTCAGGTTCTGATTGAAACAGCTTTTATCTAGAGGATAAAATCTTCTATTCACAACAACAGGTCAGATTCACCTTATATATCAGGGAGACTGCCAGATTGCGTAATTTCTCCCTGGAGGGGAGGGTGATCCCCGCTAGACAGCTGGGCTACGGATTTGGGACTTCGTACTTCCCTTCGCTGGCATTAATAGAGGTTGTGACATCTACCCTCATTGCTATCCTAGCTTCGGCTTTTGCGCTTGGCCGCAGAGAGGTTTTTCAGCCTTTTTTCTATCATTACTGGCTTGCTGACAGGAGCGAGTGTTGACAGCGGCTTTGGCGAGGTTTTTGTGGCCTCAGCCTATTCCCCTGATAGTCTGGAGACATTCTGCATGCGCACAGGTCTCTCAAGGCAAGAGGAACGCCTGGAAGGGGATTGTTCTGCCCAGGTGACTCCCCCGCCCCTCTCCTCACTACTTTTCACTTCGGGATTCTGGTTGGCTGCCCTTCCCTAGCTGTTAACACCACAGGAGTTCTCTCCGCTCCAGAGAGCCCTTAGTTTAGAAACTCTGGGTTTGTCTGTTTTCCACAGTGCCTTCGGAAGCTCAAAGGGACTAATTATTGACCAATTTCCTCACAGGAGGAATCTGGCTTAGTCACCATTTTAAAGTGTTGTTTTTATTTCCCCTGTGCCTGGTGAACTTGCCTTCATTGTAATTCTGACAGTTGGAAAAGAGCACGAAAAGCCAGACGGGAGGGGTGAGGAGTTTCCTCTCCTCGAATCTCATTGGCCAGTCAGCTTCTTAGCAGTTTTTAGGCAGATTTCTCTGTTGCATTGCTCAGCTTTTTAGCCTTCCTTCCCTGGAGCTTGCAACATTGTTATTTCCAAGCGCAGAGCTCCATCTTCTGGCCAGTAGCTGAAGGGCAGTTAATTCAACACTGACAACAGCAATATTTTTGGTGTCAGACAGCAACTGCTTTTATTTCTTCCTCCCTAAGCTTGGGATTTTTTTCCTTATAAGTTATCATGGGAGATGACCCTCACCCCCTAGGGGCAAATAGGGGAAATGTTGCTCTAGAGCCTTCCACCTCTGCCCTTTCTTCTAATGGCAGGAAGGGTCTTCACAAATCTGCGGCCAGAGTGACCTCCAATAAAATTAGGGTCAAAGACCTTCACAAGCCCTCCACATCCGAAGAAAAAATTGCCTCAAGGTGACAAAGGGACATAGAGAAGGAATTTAAAAAGGCCGAGAAGAGCAGAGCAGCCATTCCAGGGTCACTCCCTCTCCCTTCCTCTATTCCCAACCTTGCCCTGGAATCAGTTCAGACTGCTCTTTCCCCTGACCATACAAGAGAGACTTCGCCATCTGCTTCCTTGTCACAGTCAGCATCAGCTTCATTTACACCCACAGCTGCAGGGTTACAGGGTAGGGAGGATTTATTGGAGGTGGTATCAGACCTTAAGAGTTCCTTGGTCTCTGCCATAGCAAAGGGCTTTGCTGGCCTTCAACAGGCTCACATCCAAACCTTGCTCTCCTTTCAGCCTACCTTATCCTGTGAGCACAATCCTCAGCAACCACCAGGTTTCGACCTCTGGCACCTCAGGTCACAGGCATCATCTGACCAGAGCTGGGCTTCTGGATCTGAGGATGGGGAACTTGGGGGGGGTGTCAATCTTTCTGAGGATGAATCTCCCCTTCCAGATACTGTTTCCACGTTATCCCCAGCCTATTCCGCTCTCTGCTCTATAAGGCTAAGACCACTGCGGATTTGGAGGATCCACCTTCCAATTCTGAGACTGTTCCCTCCTCCAATCGCACTAGGGACCCTTTGTTTTCTACCCCTGTAATGCATAACGACAAGATCCCCACCCCACAGGTGGTGATAGATAATATAAAGAAGCAGTTGCTGAAGCCGGATTCTCCATTGTCTCCAAACTCCAATGACCGGAGGTTTTATCAACCGGAGCAACAATTGTCGGATCTCCTGCAGCTTCCCTTGGTTGAAGATTCTGTGGCAGCTCTTGTGTCCCCATCCACCACTTCAGAGGACGCTGCAGAAGCTCTCAAGTTCGAGGATAGGTGGGCAGAGATGGTCCTCTGCCACTCACACCAGGCTTCTGCCTGGTCCATCAGAGCTGCCTCTGCTGCCACATTTTTTAATTGGACCACTCTAATATGGCTCCGCCAACTGCAAGATAGGCTCTCGGGGAAGGATATCAGTTTCCAGCAGGATGTTAATAAGATCATCAGTGCTACCCAGTTTTCTGCAGATGCCACTCTCGACACTATTTGGTTTGCATCTTGGGCCATCAGGACTTTTGTTACATCGAGACCCCTGCTTTGGCTCTGATATTGGAAGCTGAGAACAAGGCCAAGTGGCGACTCGCTTCCGCTCCTGCTAGCGGGGACAGACTGTTTGTGGACACCATTGACCTGTTATTAATAGAGACCAGGGAGAAAAGAAAATTCTTACCATCACAGACCAGGCCTACTCGCAGGTACTACCTGTACTAGCACGGCCCCTCCTTCCGACTGTCTCCCCCTGGACCGGTTCCACAGCAGAGACAGTTCTCTCACCATACAGACCGTCCCAAGGACTCTTATAAGGACAAGTACTGGTCCTCCCCTTAGGGCAGATGTCCCTTTCGAGGCTCTGGAGGTCGCCCCTTCAGGAGATCCAAGTAACACCCCCCCCTCAAAGTTCCCATCGGTGGTCATCTCTTTATTCGTCGACCGATGGGACGAGACTGTTTCGGATAGGTGGGTCCTTAAACCATCAGATATGGACTTGAATTGGAATTTATCTCCATCTCCTGAGACACTTCTTAGCATGCTCCATCAGCTGGAATCCAGTCAGATGACTACTCATGCAGCGCACTATTCAACACTTACTAGACATTAAGGCCATTCAATGGGTGCCTACCCACAAAGGGGTGACGGCTTCTATTCCCATTTGTTTCTTGTGCCAAAGGCCTCGGGCGGCTGGAGAGCAATTCTTGAGCTGAAGAGTCTCAATGTGCATACAAAATATAGGTGTTTTAAGATGCGCTCTCTCTTCATTCCATTTTGGACTGCGTCAGGAAGGGCGACTTCCAGGCTTCTATTGACCTGTCAGAGGCATATCTCCATGTCCCTATTTTGCCTGCCCATAGACGCTTCCTTTGTTTCTCCTATCAGGGCCGGCATTTTTAATACTCTGCCCTCCCATTCGGTTTGTCTTCTGCCCCCGAGGGTCTTTACCAAGGGAAGGAAGAGAATATTCTTTCAATACCAGCAGAAGAGGTTACTGTGATTAAAAGTGAAATCATTACTTCAACACTTTCTAAATCTAAGTTCTTAAGTGATTTCCATCAGTTCAATGGTAAAACTTTCTTTAAAATCTCATCAGCAAACATATATTTCTTGAATGGTTTCCCCCAACTCGGATGTTCATTATAGCTGGCACTAGAGATGGATGATTGCTGGATATCCATGTAATGGCTAACTCCTCTTCTCCAGCACTTAAGATTTGACCCTGGTACCAGATATTGACAACGTTTGTGAGAAAATGAGCTGGAGACAGTGCTTGTCCCATTCATTTTTTAAAATCTTGTAATTTCTATTTGTCAGTGTACAGTTCTCTTTCTGTAGTTCTGTAGAGTTCACTCAGTTCCTTCCAAATTTCAACAGCATCAGCAATAAAACAGCTATTTTTCTGGATTTTATTTAATGGTTCAGAAACGGGTTTCAGGATGCTCAGCATATGTTCAACATTTCTCTTAAGCCCAATGTTGAGGATTTTGGCTGTGATAGTGCCATCTATTTTTTCTCGATTTTGCTCATAAATAGTCATCAGAATAAGGCAGTTTTTTTATTTATTGTTCAAAACAGTCCACTAAAGAGTTCCATCTAATATCTTGTGGGAGTGTTAGCTTGGTTCCATCCATTATTTCCAGAGCTGATGCTGCAAAATGGTTGTTACAGAGATATTTAGCAATTTCAAAAACAATACTCTCTATTTCTGGGACACAAATCTTTGGCTAGGTGGTGCATCAAATGAGAGCTACAACCATATTAGCTTGGTAGTCTTCATGTTCTAAATTTCTTCTCATTTTGGACACATTTGCAGCATTGTCTGTGATCAAACTGTGTACCTGACATTTGAAATTATTTTTGCATGTTATGGAAACTTTGCTGCTACTTCTAAGTTTGCTGCTGTGTGTGCTTTTCCTGAAGTTTCAATTAGTTTCTGCATTCCCTTCTTCTATTATACAAGCACATATAATAGGATCATTGTGGACATTACTCCACATATCAAGACTTAGGTTAATAATTTTACCACAATTTTACAGTTTCTAGATTTGTTGCATATTGCATAATTTCTTCATCATATGCTTTATCCAGCAGTTTCCCTGCAACATCTAATCTACTTGGTAGACTGTATCCTGGTCTCAGTGACTGAATCATATTAATAAAGTGTGGGTTTTCAAGCAGATGGAAAAGAAGAGTTTTGTTGCATAAATAAACTGAGCAATTTTTTCATCAACTATTTTTCTAATCTAATTGTTTTTATCACAAACTTATTCATGGTGGTGGTTCCAGATGATTTCTTTGTTTTGGGTGATATATTGCGGATATATGTAAATGATGTGACTGATGCACTATCCTGGAGAGATAACTCTGAAACTGTAGAACGATGGCAATTTAGAAAGTGGATAGTTTCCAGAATCTTTTTATGTTGATGGTGGTTCACCTAAACAAAAAAGTCAATGCTGTTATTTTATTATTTAAACTATATATGCTATTGTGAATTTCTCATTGTATCCACACATAGTACAACCTAAAAAAGAATATTTGCATATTTGAAATCATCATTTTTTTTGGCAACTGTATAAAAATGCAGTGCCATGCAGTAACAACAGCAGATATATATTATTGCTTTAGCATAACAATACTTCATGGCAGTCTAAAAAATATGGTGAAATAAAAACAGTTTACCAACCTGAGGGTCCTGCCACTTCAAACAAGGTCCTTTCATCACAGCACTCATGATGTTGTTTCATTTGGGCCACTAAGCCTTGCATCTTTTCACTGCATTGCTTGCGTTTTGAACACATAACCTGCTTTACCTGTAGGTAGAGGAACTTCGTTAAAATATTCCCAAACTGGTCTGTTTTATGGCCTGCTGCCATTTTGCTCCTCAAGGGAGGAATAAAGCACTTCAAACTATGTGCAGAAAGATCACAAGGTTTATAAATTTCTTAGAAAGTTTCACTTTCAATTTTACTGCTTGCCCTTCTTCCTCAAACTTAGAGCCTAGTGTACATAGATTTGCAAAACAAAACAAAAAAATGGGATAAAGGAATATTCCTGATTCTTTTTAATGATTTTTCTCATGGTTACTGTGAAATTGTGTGAATGCATCAATGCAGTACATGTTATCTCAGCCTGCAGATCTTGGATTCATTGAATTAGTTTAACAAAAATGTAAATATTACTGGGCTTCCGGTTCCTGTTCCGGTCGATGCAGTCGGGAGAGAGGCTAGCTCCTCTCCCCCACTGTTCTTCCCCCACTTTTGGACTCCATACGGAGCCTAACACCGCTTTGTAGGAGACACGGAGCAAAGATGTGCGTCAGGAGTAGTCAGGGGGATAGCGCAACTCCCCTGGAGGATCCCTGGGCTGAAAGTCCCCTCAGCCACGGTGGGACGAAGAGGCGGTCAGAAATGGCCACCACAAAGACCAAAATGCCAACCGAGCCAATTAACATCTAAGACGAAGTAGGAGAAAAGTTGAAGTGCAGCTGTGGAACTGGGTGAAAAGATCCTTTATTTTCTTAAATTTAAACCCCAAGAGACTACCTTAAAAGAAAGCTGCCTGAATTTGTGCTAATTACTGCTTAAGTGGTGAAAGGGGAAAAAAAATCCAGAAAAAAAAAAGCCTGAAGCTGAGATGGAAGGAGATTTAAAGGGAAAGGGCATCAAAAGACAAAAAGACTTTCAACAAAGAAAGTTGGAAATTGAACTTTCATCGTAAAAAGCACTGTACTTGAGAATAACATTTTTAAAGATGCCGGAATGATGGACTTAAAAGATTTTGTAAACCTGGAAATGCTGAAATATTGAAATAGCTGAG
>JAEANM010029568.1:0-10160 GCA_017656035.1 Myanophis thanlyinensis | reverse complement strand
ATAAATAAATAAATAAATAAATAAATAGACCATCCCATAACATAATGCACAGAATAATTTTTGAAAGCCACCTAAACTAAAAGCCAGCTTGTAATGCCTAATTCTATTAATTATGTGTGCGTGACTGAGTAGTCAGGAAGGCTAGCACCTGATGTGTATTATAATCATAATAATAATAAAAAAGTTTAGGACTATACTTCAACAACAATTAGCCCCAAGACAGCTCAACGTGTAGCTAAGATCGGTGTTCTTGTATCTTCTTTTGGCAGGGGAAATCAAAGCCAGGGGGTAGGAAAGAATGAAGTTCTGCTACTTCAATCTTTGGAAGAAAGCCTGCAGGGAGAACTCGGTCGTGATGCATAGGCTTCCAAGAAGAAGGAATTTAGTTTTGCTGTGAGATCAAGATTTCCAGCCACACAATGCTGGGAAATGTGCAGTCAACATGTTTGTGCTGGGACTGGTGCGAGGGGACTAAGCATTTTGGCCGAAAGCCAGTTTGATAAGGAGACCTCTGCACTGCTCACCAGAGACAGCCCCGTGACGCTAGCTAGAAGCTCATTGGGAAATCGGAGATACCAGCTTTAGTTTCCTCCTGGAGAGATCCAAATGTGAGCAGCACCAGGAAAAGCCTGGATTTTGTCCTGCAAAGAATGAATTGAAAGAATGAACCGGGAATTAACACCAAGAACTCCTTCTCTGCACAGCCAGCATGAATCAGGCAGCCTGGGCTGACTGTAGACAAAAATAACACTGTGGACCATTTGCATATGAGGATTGCATATGAGTTTGAAATTGGTTGTGGTCTTTGCTGTTGTTACAACTGGCGCTTAAACCAGCACCATGACTACTGCCCAAATATCTCCAAAACATTTGGAAGTGGGTGTGATTATCTTCATTCCTGATAAACTCAGAAAATTAACCCACTTGGGGGTGGAATTCAAATTTATTTTACTACCGGTTCTGTGGGTGTGGCCTGGGGGGGTCATGTGACTGGGTGGGCAGTTTCTGCAAGCAGGGCAATAAAGTTTAGGCTAGAAACAACACCAGAATGTTTTTTCCTTCCTTCCTTACAGGATTAACCCTGTAAAGTGGAAAAAAAAAACAAAAGGAGATTTCTTCTAACAATCAGTTCTCCGAACTGCTTAGAAAATTTACTACTGATTCTTCGCTAGAACCTGCTGAATTTCACCTCTGAATCCACTTGGTGTTTTTTCTTGCCAACTAGTAAGTTATACAAATCATAATTCACACCTGTTCCTGAACTGGAGTAACACATTTGCATTTGTCTCGCTGTTTCACAAATCATAAAGCCCGAGCTGTTGTTATTAATCCAGCTGCCTGCCTTCAAAGTATTATCCTTCCTGCATGGCAATTCCCACTGAAAGCTGGCATTGCTGCACTGGTTAGCAGGCATGGGCTTCTTCTCTTGAGTTCAACCATGGTTGTAACCCTTGATGTCTTTGGTTAGGGAAGCTAGAGAAAGGAAGAGGGCAAGTAATGTGATGCTTGAATCTCAACGCTGTGAACCAAAGTAAAACAGGAGCTTCTTCCATGCTGCTTAAGTAGTTATGTAAGCAGGAAATATCAGGCTAGGTAGTTTTAGAGGGACTGTGAGTAGAAGGTTCAGCCCCACCAGGTAGTGTAGTTGTGAGAACAAAATGAAGTGGGAACTTTATAAAAGCCTCTTGAGCTCCTGGTCAAAAGGTGAGATTTATATAACTTTAATACATACATGCAAATAACAGGCCCAGATTTGTTGACGAGGTTACCTGTCAAATCTGCAGAGAGCTCTGTGTTCAGATGCTGGAACAAAGTGATGTTCCTGTGAACTGGTGTAACTCCAGCATGGTAAACCTGAATAATGAATTTTAACTGTTTGAGCTACACCAGAGCTTGCCTGGAAGAAAATGGATTTGACTGCTTGGGAAGGAACATATTATGAGAACATAGTAGGACTATGCTGATGCTTCAGAGTGCAAATGCTACATAGATGCTACAAAGGTCAACTGTGTGGGTTAGCTGAGTTGATTTATTTCTACCGTAGTAAAAATGTCATCAAGTTGAAACCAATGCAAAGCTGAATTGTCTGGGAGCAGAATGCTGTTGAGGTGCTGTAGCTTTAATTCCCATTAGAGGAAATTCTTCTCCAACCCTTCCTCCTTGATTCCAGAACTTCAGATCCTGCAAATGTGCATTGATGGTTTTGCTGTTTCCTTTCAGCAGAAGAAAAGAGCAAGAGTGGCATTGCCAACTCTGTTCATTCCTCTTCCTGCATGGCACCAGGCCAGGTGCCAGAGCTCAGGGAAAGGGGCCAAACGGTATTTCCTATTTCTCTTTGTAGTTGGAGAGAGGAGATACTTGCTACTGAAACCCCAGAAGGTGCCCTTGAGCATTATGTATGGATTTCTGCTTGGCACGACTTGTTGAGCAGGGATAGGTAATCCTCAGGCTACGATGGCTATTGGGACTGGATGTCCCATCACTAAGCAATGTGGTCGGAAAGCTCAAAGTCACATGACCACATCACTTAGCAACAACAATCCTGTCAGACCTGGTTGCTTTCATAATCCCAAGACTGCACCAGTTGTTAAGCAAGTACTTCACGTGACCATAATATGGGGAAAGGCAAGAGTCCAGGGCAAGTCGGATGGCAGGCAAAAGCAAAGGGCAAGCGGGTGGGTGCCACAGGTGAGTGCTATGGCGCGCAGGGGCAGACAGGGTCAGTGAGCAGGCCCTATAGAGTACAGGCAGGAGGGTGCCACAAGTGGGCATTACAGGGTGCAGGCAGGCAGAGAAAAAAAGTGGCAGAAGCCTAGCAACCTCCTGCCAGCTTCCTCATTGGCTTGCAAATAGTGATAACGTGGTGGAAGCCATAGTAATTGTGAGCTGGTTGCCAAGTACTCAAATTGTGATCATGTGACTGTGGGGACACTGGGACAGCAACAAGGAAGTGTGGAAGTCCTCCTCATTCAGCACCTTTCTAATTTTGAATGTTTGCTGAACAAGTAGTTGTAACCTGAAAGACTATCTGTAGAAAATTTAGGACAACGATAGAGACTTGGGCATTGGTTCAGAGGCTTTGGTAGATACATAAAAGTTTATAAACCGTAATTCTATAACTTTTGTTTTATTCAAGACAGTTACTCAACTCTTCGATGTAGAGCAGACTAAGAAAGCAAAGTTGTGAATACTAGTACTTCTTTTATTATAAGGTTGCAGCATAAGTAAAAGAACCCGGCATGTGTGAATATGCTTCCCTCCTCCTTCTTTTTACATCTTGGTGAGAACTAGGGGGGGTTAAGATGCCTTCTCAAATTTTGTTTCTGCCTCAGACCCAAATCTTTTATCTGACTGATGTCTCAGTTGCAGTTGTTACTCCTGTTCCTCGGGGTTATTCCTACTGCCCATTATAGGAGGTGAGCAAGAATATCTTGATAAATATGCTCTTTTTGGAAGCCAAGATGATGCAAACAGCTTATCTGGACCTCAGCAAAGAGCCAGAAATGATGGCAGCATTGATAGCGACACCGTGTGGATTTCAATCCTTCTATCAGCAAAGATGTCAGGGAGTAAAATATTTGGCAGCAAAGGCCCTTCTCCTGCCAGTTGAAATTCTCTCGCAGCATGCCCCCTCTGTCGGCACAGGTGGGATGAATCAGTCCCATTGGGATGAGATGGTTTCTCAGCTAACCTGGACCCATGCCATGCAGGGCTTTAAAGGTGATAACCAACACCTTGTTTGGGATAATACCATCTATACAGCTCAGGCATAGGGAAGTTTTCTGTATAGTTAGAGCTCAGTGGGAAAGCACAAAGGCATCAGTCCAAAATTTTGGTTTGTTTCTAGATTACAGACCACAGGAGGAGAGGGAGATAAAACCTCAACTACAGCAAGAGTTACTCTGAATGGCCAAAATTACAGTTCAGCAGCCCCTACACATCTCTGCTTTGCTTATTTACATCTCTGGGAAGTTTTCATTCAATTATCAGACTGTGTAGACTGCTCTACAAAATGGGAGCTAGCAACCCTTCGCATTTTATGTTATCTTCAAAGAGAACTGCTGTAACATCATATATTTAATAGAACTGTAGATTGAAGAACACTAACATTTTCCAGTTCAGATTAAAACTCATTCTTAGCTTTGTCCTGGCCTTTCTTGGATTCAGCTTAGATCACATCTAGCTCTTTAGTTTACTTGCCTTCCCTACAAATTCCTTCCGTTCCATCTGCTTTAACAGGATGTGAATTCTCCCTTGAGGATCTTGTCAGAAAGTATCAGGGCTTTATTTGTGAGACATCTTGTTCTATACCTCATTTACTCACAATGATTAGTGGCATGTACGTGAGAGGGAAATTGCATTTGTTCTTAAATTTGTTACTGCTAGGAAGAAGTATGGCCAGACCAGTGTTTGCAAAGGTAAATTTTGCTCTCCGTGTACTTTCTTCTGCCTCCCTGGAACAATTTAATATAGTATATTCAATCAGATATTTATGTACTATTTTTTGGTCCTCATAAAGACTTCTCAAAACAGGAAAACACAATGTTAATAATCTGTTCATGGCTTAAAATTACAAAATTATGCATAGTTATTATAAACACAAGAACAAACAGACAACAGAAGTCTTTTCAGCAATTATGTATTCCGATAGCAGCATGGCATCTTTTAAAAAAAGATGTAGCCGAACATCTTTTTGAACATATGAAGAATGGTTTCAGGAATTGGGTATGGCCAGTCTAGAGAAAGAAGGACTAGGGGTGACATGATAATATTCTAGTATTTAAGGAGCTGCCACAAAGAAGAGGGGGTCAACTTATTTTCGAAAGCATCAGAAGGCAGGACAAAAAACAATGAATGGATAATCAAGGAGAGAAGCAGCCTGGAATTAAGGAGAAACTTCCTAACAGTGAGAACAATTAACCAGTGGAACAGCTCCCCTTCAGAAATCGTGGGTGCTTCATCACTGGAGGTTTTTAAGAAGAGACAGGACAATCATCTAACTGAAATGGTTTGAGCAGGGGATTGGACTAGAAGACCTCCAAGGTCCCTTCCAGCTTTATTCTGATTGATTGATTGATTTTTTTTACCACAATACTGTATTATGGTAGAATGTAATCCAGAGATCTAGGAGGGAGGGTCCCTTTCCCAGAGAACAAAGAGATAACGGAACTTGAACTCTTTAGTCTTCAGGAAAAAGGTAAATTTAGACTCTCCCTGGCAAATTCACAGACTATATCTTAATAATTATGCCGATAGTTGCTTTAGTCTGGCAAGATTTCTGTCAAGTTTCTGTCAAAAACTGCTCAGAAATAACTCCATGTGTCATTCTTGATTCCTTGGACCTAATATGTATTCAAAGAAATCTGAACCAAACTTCATAACTGGACTATAGGTAGTCCTCAACTTATAATGATTTGTTCAGTGACTGTTGGAAGTTACAACGGCTCTGAAAAAAAGGGACTTACAATCAATCCTCACTCTTATGATTGTCGCAGCATCCTCACAGTCATCTGATCAAAATTTGGCAACCAGCATCTATTTATGACCGTTGCAACATCTTGGGGGGAGGGTGTCAGAAAATCACCACTTGCGACCTTCCTAGCTGGCTTTTGGTAAACCTCCTTTCCAGGCTGAAGGAAATCAACAACTAGCAGATGACCTGAATGTGTTTTACTGCAGGTTTGAGAGGAAACCACAACCGACCTATCTTCACAACTCACATATCAGACACACCATCAACAGTCAAGCCTCCTTCAACTGACCCCATCCCATTGGGCTCTCAACCTCTGGTGATCACAGAAAGGAAGTGCTAGATCTATTTCACAGGAAAAAAAGCCAGGAAAAGCACCAGAGTTAGGCCTCAGGTGTGGGGAAATTTGATCCTAGTGCAGCAAAGTCCCTGCATCTTATTCCCTTCCTTTTGAGCACAGAAAAACCAGCCAGGAGCCTTACATTTTGCAACTGGCTTTTTCCTGCAAAGTTACAAGAGAAAAGAGAGAGAACTCGGTTAGATTCATCCTTCCTCACTCACTCACAGATAGCAGTTACAATGATGTTAAAAAAAAAAAGTCAAAGTGGTTCTAATTAATTAATTAATTTTATTTTATTTATTAATTAAATTTATATACCGCCCCCTCTCCCTGAGGACTCGGGGTGGTGAACACCAACAAAAAATACAAGATACAATTAAAATCAATTAAAATAATTAAACAGAGGCTAATCCTTTAAAACAACATTTTAAAATCAATTTAAGAATTAATTAAAACAAACCCACAATTTAAAACACAAGTTAAATATAAAATTTAAAATTGATTTAAAATTAATTAACCCTCAGGTATCAGGCCAGGCCGGCTCGTTGAAATAAATGGGTTTTCAGGGTACGTCGGAAGCCCCGGAGATCCGTAATAGTACGAATCTCCGGGGGGAGTTCATTCCACAGGGAGGGCGCTGCCACAGAGAATGCCCGTACCCTTGTGGTTGTCAGACGACATCGTCCCGATGATGGAACCCCGAGGAGGCCAACCCTGTGGGAACGCACTGGTTGGCTGGAGGCTGATGGTGGCAACAGGCAGTCCCGTAAGTACCTGGGTCCCAAGCCATGGAGCGCTTTAAAGATGAGAACCAATACCTTGAATTGCACCCAGAAGGCCACAGGTAGCCAGTGCAGCTTGCGCAGGAGAGGTGTTACAAGGGAGCTCCTAAGAGCTCCTGTAATAACCCGCGTGGCCGCATTCTGAACCAACTGCAGCCTCCGGATGCTCTTCAAGGGGAGCCCCATTTAGAGAGCATTGGCGTAATCCAGATGGGAAGTTACCAGGGCAGAAGTGACTGTGCGAAGTGCGCCCAGATCCAGAAAGGGTCGCAATTCCCATTGCATGATTAAGTGCATTTGTAAGGTCTTCTAACCCAACATTCAAACAGTTGCTATGAAAGGAGAGCTGCAAAGGCCTTGTACTACCCTTCCCCTTTCAGGACCTTTGAATCTGAGACAAGATTTTAGAATACACTAAAACAAACAAACACCAGACCCTAAAAATATCCTACATAAGTTCATAACTGCAAAAGAAATGGTTTTGGTTATTTTCAGTGCTCCTCAATTAAGTAAAAAATTCATTGCATGAGAGACACCGGGCAGAATTACTTCTACAAAGTGGTGGCATTCAAATTTTTTTACTACCAGTTCTGTGGGCGTGGCTTGGTGGGCATGGCTGGGGTGGTCATGTGACTGGGTGGGCAGTTTCTGTAAGCAGGGCAATAAAGATTAGGCTAGAAACAACACCAGAATATTTTTTTCTTACCTTTTTTACAGGATTAACCCTTGAAAATGGAAAAAAACAAAAGGAGATTTTTTTTCTAACAACCGGTTCTTCGAACTGCTTTGAAAATTTACTACCGGTTCTAGCGAACCTGCTAGAACCTGCTGAATTTCACCTCTGCTTCTATATTTGTGCAAAGAATAGACTTTTGGAAGTGTCCTTGGCCTGCTCTGTATTTCTCACATGTAATCTGGATATGAATTACTTATAAAGTAATAAAAATGGGATAAAAATCTAGTAAATGAAATAATAAATATGAAATGAAATAAATATTTCTCTTTTTCTTCTATGTCCGAACAATGTAATCTGACCACTGTTCAAAGCTTTGCCGCAAGAATGTATATACGATAAGAAACAACATGAGGAACTTACTAATAAACTTGCCAGTTACTTCCTGGTCATTTGTTGCTACGGCAACTGTATTTGTGTCCCCTTCCCATTAATAAATGGGTGGGTTTAATACTTGCAAGGTCTTGTTACACAGAAGAATATTTCCTTCCTGCTTCCTGCCACGGGAATGAATGTAACATAAAGCCTGCAGCAGTGATTACACCTGAAGTTATAAGCTTGGGAAAAATGCTTCCCATTGAGTATAAGAAAACAAAGGAGTCCTTATATAAATACGGAAAGTTGGGAGAACAAAAGATTGTGCCTTCTTCAACTTCCTTGATTTATACCAGCAAAGCCTAATGTACACTGCGGCTTACTCTGGATAGATAATTTTTACTATGCACGCACACACACACACACACCACACAAACGCACATATACAAAACTTGACTTTAAAAAGCACTTCTGAATTTGTAAACCAAGTTTGTGTCTTTCTCCAAAAGTCAATTCTTCCCATCCTTTGGAATATAATTTTTTTTACAAAGCTAAAAATTAATTGGGCTTCTAGTACTGATATGCAAGAAAAGCATCATCATCACCATGGGATGATGGAGAACTGGGTGTGGGATTTACAGCCCTACAATTCCATCCACGGCTGAAAACGGGGCCTGGGGGGCCACGTGTGCCCCCCCCCCCAGCTCCATTTTCACTGGCTGAGGGCTGCAGGAGGCCGTCGCAGATGAAAATAGAGCCCAGGGGCCCATTTTGCAGTCAGAGCACTCGGACCACCACAGGCTCCCCCAACACGAGTGCTGTCAAACTGGCCATGCTCACACTGGCCACGCCCCTCCTGCCCCCCCAGGTCAAACACAACCCTGATGCGGCCCTCAATGAAATAGAGTCTGGCACCCCTGCTCTAATACATGTTTGCTTTGAAGTATACAAGGGGGCAGGGGAGGGGAACAGGCTGGCACAGTGATAAATAGTGCTGCACAATTGTTGATGGGTTTAAAATATTTTCTATCCATTTGTTTGATATAGGCAACCTGGTGCTTTCAAATATGTCTGCAGGGCCAGCTGCAGTGGATTATGTGGGAGAGGCAGGCGAAAACCTCTGGAAGAATCCAGAAACAGGCAACAGTATTCTGAGAAGGCTATCCCCAGCTCCCATTCCCATTTTATCCAAAGCAATTAATCCCTATAAGATGACTAAAAAAGCAGGGGAGGGGAAACAAGGGTTATAGTAAAATAACAAGAACCACTCAATATAATGAGATAAGGCATGCAGTACTCGTTACACTTGAAGCCAACCTTGGCTGATCTCAAAAGGGTAACTAGAATCAGATGGGCTACTATCGAGATAAGAAATCCCAGGAAATCTTCAGGATACTGGCCTTAATCTAGGTAGGAAGTTGAAAAAAACATCTTAAGGAAAAGCAGGGGCCAACTATTTCCACAGGGTTGCCAAGAAAATAGCAGAAGCATGGCCATAAAGTCACCAAGAGAGTAAGAGAGTCTTTACTGACTCTACTTTGATACTTAATATTCCTTTCTCTTGCAAACAGCTGAAAAAAATCCATGTACATTTCACTAAATTCTCTCCCTCTCCCTCCTTTTTAAAAAAAGCTTTTGTGACATCTTAATTCCAGGCACTTACATAGACAAACGTGCAGTTTTATTGGGAATATTTTAGAAGCAGTTTGCCTTCTTCTTGAGGCTGAGAGAGAAGGATTGGCTCAGAATCACCAACAGGCTTTTGTACCTAAAGTGGAACTGCAACTCATGGTCTCCCAGTTTCTAGCCTGGTGCCTTATCCGCTATACCAGGGGTGTCAAACTCACAACATGATGTATCACAACTTTTTCCTCCCTTTGCTAAACCGGGGGTGGGCATGGCCAGTGTGTGAAGCATCCGGCCTGCGGGCCAAGAGTTTGACACCCCTGCACTATACGGAACTGGCTCCTTATGTTATCCCTCTTGAAGTATGCTAAAGATTCTTTTGCTATATGAATGTTAAGCCTGATTCTTTGATACTCCATTTTCCAAACCTGAGTGGCAGATTATGCTGTGAACAAGCAATGTCAACTCCCAAAATGTTATTTGTTTATTTGTGAACTTATTCAGGTTTGAGGCCACTCAACTCCATAATAACTGTGGGTAGAGATTTAAAACAAGTCAAAGGAAAACGAAGTATGTTAAATAAAATGTTTGATGCAAGGCAAAAAGGGTGAGACCAGTATGAATTTCTGGGAGGATATCCTTCAACGGGGTGGGTGCCACCACCGAGAAGGCCCTGTACAGTTGTCTTTGTGGAATTCTTCCCATTGCAGCTCCAAACAAACCTTTCAACCCAATCTATTTCAAACCAAATTTATTGGCTACATTCCTAAAGCTGGCATTTTGTAAACTTTTAGTTCCCCTTGTTAAAGTATTTCCTTCATTTGAACTTTGAATTATAAAGGGTGGGTAATTTTCATTACTTTACATAATGAATCTTCATCGACATTATTATTT
>JAEANM010029566.1:0-10161 GCA_017656035.1 Myanophis thanlyinensis | reverse complement strand
ATTGAGTTCTGAAGTTCTTTGTGTTAATTATTCCAAATACAGCTAGTTCATCAACAAACTAGAAATGTTAAAATGAAGAAAAGGGGAAATTGAATGTATACATTTTAATAAATGGTATTCTGATTGTAGGTTTGCTTTCCTCTTATTTAAATTTCATGCTAAAAGGAATCTCAGTTTTGGGGATGATTTAAATATATCATAAAGCAATGTAGAAATAGATTACTTAGTATTTCGTCTACCCTATGCTTTACATAACTATCCATTGCACTTCTAGATGTAGACTTAACATAGATTCTTTTGTATGAAATCTGTTTGTATAGATCAGAAATATATCAAACCCATGCACTCTCATTGTTAAGATATTTTGGGGTATATCAGGTTTCAATTGGACAAATAAAAGTGTATATATTTATATATACTAGGTTGCTTAATCCAGACCATTTCATCTGGAAGTATTAGTTGTTACTATCCTAGAACCTGGCATAAAGATGAAATCTTTTGGGGATAAGTTGTACTCTAAAAGAATATTTTTGTAAATTGGATCTGCTCCTTGACCCCCACATATCTCTGAGTTCAGAGACAACTAAAATTATAATGAAAATTGTGAGGAAATGTCCAAACATTTTGTGAATATTCTTCACTAAAAGTATACCAGAATATTGTTGCACTTCATAAATCATTTCCTTATTATTGGTTTTGTATAATACCAGCAACTGATTTAAAAAATGACACATTTGTTTTGTCTATCCATCTGGTTTTTGTGCTAAAATACAGGAATGGTTTACCATTTCAACAATATAAAACCACATCTTTGCAATTGTTACTGCTGTGAATACCTCCAGCATTTTTATATAGCTGCTGTATGCAGCTTGTTTTAAATGGGCAGCTGAGAAGACCTTCATGTTTTGGATAACTCCACTGGATGTATCTCCTCTTGATACACACTGAACATTCTTCACTCATGTCTCCTAGGAATGAGTCTGTGACAATTTTCCACAGCCAACTCACCATGGCCAACTTGCCATGGTCAACTTGCTGAGGGACAACTTGCCATGGCACAACTCACACAGGACATTGCAGGACAAGAGTTACACTAATATCAAAGAAATAGTGGAATAGAATCATTAAAGGATGCAAAAGGAGGGAGAGAATGAAATATGAATTGCAAAAATTTAAATAATTTTTTATTTATTTTAAATAATTAAATATAATTGTTCAGTTGTCCCAAAGTAAGTTGTCCCTCAGTGCATTGGCCATGGCAAGTTGTTCTGTGGTGGTGAGTTAGCTGTGGCAATGCAGTTGGCTGAGGCAAGTTGGATATAGCGAGTTGACTGTGGCAAGTTGTCCCATCCCCTGCCATGATGAGGCAACAAAGCAAGACCTTAGTGATGCATTGGATTCTAATGGTTATTATATTATTTTCAAAGCTTATTTGGGGCAAAAAATAAAAATAAAGCACAGTGATTGACCAAAGTTATTTTAACCCTGAATTTCTCATTGCATTCAAACATATGACTATCACTCAGTTAATATCAGTTTTTAAATAGTTCTAATTTTATTTTCCCAAAGAATGATTAACATAAAACAATTTGGAAAACACAATTATTTGTTTGAAGATTGAATGCTCTTGAATTCATAGTCAGGCAAAGGATCAATAGACATCTGAGATCCACTATTGCTCATTATCATCATGCGTAATAAGATTTAGTATAGTCTTTGAACATAACTATTATTTGATTAAAATTCTGATAGGAACATAATCACTCTTTTTTTAAAAAATAACATACCACAGAAAATAACCACAGAAAATAAGATAAATTTAGGATTAGTATTTACTTTTTTTCTACATACAAGGGCACTATATAGAGGTTAAGGATTCTTTTGGAAGGAAGTGTTTCTATATGTCGTGTGGTGGAAATTGTGATTGTGTATAGAGTGTATGAAGATTATTTATGATTTGTCAGATCCATCATGGGGTGGGATTTTTACTGTGGTATTAAGTGTTCAAAATAGCCGAGCCTTTTGAAAGATATAATTCTTGACTTTCAGTTAATGTTCTCAATATATAAGTGTAAATTACTTCTTTACACTACAGTATTAAAAGTTCCTCTATCCACTTGGTTCTGTGACTAACACACCTTATACAATTTATCATTCCATCTTATTTTATCAAAGTAGCACATAGACAGCTAATCCATCAGAAATCCCTGTCCTCATCAGATACTCATGAATGGTTATGCTTTAGGATATAACAGCACAAAGATCATTTTACTTTTATAAACTGCAGGCTATTGGAAGAAAAATGCTCTTCTATTTTCAGATATTCTCCTGGTTTCATAAAGATGCAGTCACTCTTTTTTTCTTCTGTATTTTCTTTTATGGAAAACAAAAACATTCTTTTTTCAAAAAGAGGACTATGTCCTTGCAGCTGTGTATTCTGGTATTTTTCAGTGTAATCTCTACCTGATTCTTCCCCTTTTTGTACTTTAGAATCAATATAGTTAAATTTCTTTCATAGATTAAAGAAGAAAATGTATTTCCCTATCTTTTCTCTGTTATATTAATTTTATTAAAAGTTATAATTAAAAAGATAAGAAATATAAACTAAAAACACACACTAAAAAAGGAAAAATAATGCAGAAATGAAAAAATAGGAAGAAAATCAGAAAAGAAGGGGGGGGGGGAGAAGAAAAACAAACTCAGTGCTGTAAAACTTGTTGATCCAATGGTTGCTAATGGCTGAAAAACAATTAGCAAACAATATCCAAAAGTGATTTTAAAAGTATGTGAACCCAGTGCCTTAAAGTCATTAATATGGATTGAGCAAAAATACATCTATTCCCTCATTTTACAGAGCCCCAAACCTGTTGGAGATTGCTCTTACGGAGTCTCCTCATGAGTAACAACTCTGTGAAGGACTTGTGAACCATCTCAAGTCTTCTCCTTGTTTGGAGAACTATGAAGAGCTGGTCCGCTTGCCACCTTATCATTCTGCCATAATTACTGGCTTTTCTCTGTTCGCCGTTTCCTAGCCAGAAGTCAGATAGAAAACTTTTGGGTATTTCCCTGTTTTTCTAATGCTTTTCTCAGTGCATTTTTTATGGTATTGGTATCAGTTGTATACAAGAGGTCTGGTACATATTAATGCCTCCTTCAAGAATAAAATTTGCATAAACTTTGTTGGAAATTAAAAGGTCTCTCATTTGCCCCTCCTTTCCTAGCATCTCATTGATTCCATCAAAGATTAGGAATTCTCTCAGGGTAAGGAAGATGCCAGATCTCTTCATAATAAATCCACAAATAAAGAGGAATCTACATAATTGAAGGCAAGGGTGATTCTTTTGAATTCCTTTCTGGTTTTTACACGTATTTCAGAGAAAAAGCCCAGGGCAGGAGCACCTCAATCTGCACAGGAAGGACACACTAAAAACAGCATGAACACAAACCATACTCTCATCCTCACACCACAAATAAAAGTATCTGGACCCCATTTCCTCTGTAGTCTATCTCCTAAAACAAATTTCTTTGTTTTGGGGAACAAATGGATCTCCTTCTCACAGTATGTCTGAATTTTAATTTATTTTTATTTGTTCTTGCCACCCTGGCTCGTGGAACCCACAAATTCTTCTAACAAATTAATTTAAACTACCTCTCTGGCATCTTGCATTGTGTCAGGTTCAGCTGTTACATTAACAGATCAAAGAATATACTGGATATCATGGCTTGTTATAAAAGTTGTCAGAAAAATACATCATATCTGATTGTGAATTTCTTTGCTGCTGTTATAACTGTAATACCGCCCTGTTTGTAAATTTAGAAGACTTGCTGTATCAACTGTTTTTCCCCAAACCAAGCTATTCAAATATATTTATATATTTCTCATTCAACCGCTTTTCATTAGATGTTTACTTTGTTCTTCAAAGATTAGTTCGGTGTATTCAGTTTTATGAATTCCACAATAATTGTATCATCACAAAGCTTGACTTATGACTACAATTGGAACAGAATTTCCATTGCTAAACAATGCAGCGGTTAAGTGAGTCACACCTTTCTGCCAAGCTTGTTAAGTGAATCACCATGGTCATTAAACAAACGGCACTGTTAAGTAAATCCAAATTTCTTATTGACTTCGCTTATCAGAATCCCCCCAGGAAGATCTCAAATAGTGATCACATGACCCTGGGAAAATTTCCCAGATTGTTCAAATTTTGATCACATGATCAGAAAATGCTACAAGGATTGTAAGTGTGAGGACTATTCATAAATCACTTTTTTCAGTGCCATCATTACTTCACACAGTCATTAAACAAATAAGTCAAGGATTACCTATATAATTTTATACTGGAACAAATCCAACTGAATTCCATGAGAATCTCTTCTCTACAAATCTCCTAAAATATCAGAAGTCACGTTATTCTATGTACATGTTAAAATAAGCTTCAACACCTGCTTATTAGAACTGAAATAAAATGATGGTGTGATTGCACTGATATGTTGTATTTTATAAGAATTTGCCTATTTTGAAGGCAAGGTGATAAACACAGAAAATGTAATTAATTTTATATTAATTTGTTAAGTGTTGCTTGTCAGTAAATATAGGTAAGATTTTTTTTCTTTTTAGAATGAATGAGCACTTCAAGAAGTACTTATGAATGACTTCTAGTCCCATAGGAATGAAGATACTGCACAATAGATATGATTCTTCCAGAGAAGCATATTTCTAAGAGCCAATATATGTGTTTACTGCTTCAAGGGCATCTAGACAATACACATACTTCACTGTAGATCTTATTTTAAACTACATCATTATAATTCAAGTTGTTGATTCCAAAGAATAGAAAAGATTGATTTATATTTTGAAGTCCTATGGAAAAGATTTTATGGACAATATTTTCAGTTAGTTCATGCCTATTGTTTTGTTTTCTTTGTGACTGACAAAACAGTTATGGTTTCAAAAAATTGAATATTAATTCAAGGTATTCTAACAGTTCTGTAGCTGAATATTTCAGGAAGTGTTTGCAAATGGGAATATTTTGCAGAGTTTCCACAGTGGGAGATAAACTAGCATAAACAATAGAATAAGCCCCTTTAGTCCAATTTAATAAGTTTATGAGGTTATTTTCCTTCATGTATTAAGCTGATATTTTTGTTACTTTCATTGCATACTTAACTTGATCATCTAGTACCAGTCAGCTAAGCAGACCAATGGAATACTTGATTTCTTTATTAATGGTAAAATTCTCTGATAATGTCCCAATATACTGTTTGATAAGAAACCCATGCTAAATATTTCCAGGATCCAATTATTGAATAAGAGCATTCAAGTAATTTATTTGAAAAAAAAAAAGACAGAAGGAAAATGGGGCCATGTAAATTGTACATGATCCTTCTTCATTTAATATTTTCAAAATAGAATTGGGATTAAGAACATGTACGCCATGTCGCATAACATTTTCTTGTCTCTCTATCTCCCTTTTTAATTAACTAAATACAAAAAGAAAAGAGAATAAAAAAGCAATAGATTAGTAAAAAAGGAGGAAATTTAAAAAGCAAGAATATTCAAAATGTGTATTTACAGATATTTGTATATCACTACATTTATGCTATTGTTCATTATAACCATCCCTGGTTAATATTAACCAGTCTGTATTAATCCGCAAACCATTGAATAGTTTTAACTACATCTGTGTTTCTAATGCTGAAGATGTTTTTTATTGTAAATTTATTTTCTTTATCCAGAGGTCAACTCTCATGTGACAGAATATTAAATCTCAAGGTTGAATTAATACATATAATTGTTCCTTACTGAAATGGAACAATATATTTGAATAAACAGTTAATTTCATTGCATCGCCAACAACATACAGTAATGCAATTAAGTCAATTCTAGAAATATTTTTGATTGATAAAAAAGATATAATTTTAAAAAACAATTGAAATTTTGGATTGTTTTTTTTTTAATTTCTCATTTTAATTATCTAAGTAAAACTTAAAAACAAAAGCACATATACATGATTTAAAAACAAAATTAAACATTTTTAAACATTTTTTAAAAATTATAAAAAGGGCATTCTGGTAACCCCCTCTCATTCTCTCCCCTTTTCCCACCAGCCACTAATTGCTACTTGGATACTCATGGAACACAAATTTTGGTTACTCCGTCGTGTGAAGAAAGGGAAATTATCACTTTTTATTCCTTCTTTTCCACAATACATTGGTTTCTTACAAGAGTAGTAGGAAATTTTGTGGGAAGGTTGGGGACTGGCCTTCAGCATTTGGGGAAACTGAGTCAGATGAGAGGTTGGGAGAAAATATACAAGGAATTTGTTGTTTATAAAATGGGTGTTAGATCTATTCTAACATTTACATTATGGTCGTATGTGTTTCCCACATTTAAAGAACAGGAAGTTTAAATCTGGCAGTGCATTCAGAGCAATGCTGAGGAATTACACAAAAGAGACACAGTTGCTGTTTGCAGTTACAAGACTGAGTATTGCCCGTTCCTGAAATATAGAAGTATAATATTCAAGTCAATATTGGACTAACCTCTGCCTTGAGTTGTTAGCATAATGGAGCTCAGGGGGAAAGATTTCAGGAGGATAAGAAAGAAAAGCAAACAAACAAAACCCCCAAAATGTATTTTGCCTTTCCTGAAATCATCTTTCGATATCTTAAGGAATTTAGTTTAGATTGTCACAGATACTGTCTCCAACAATTTCACTACTTGTTATACAGAAAGAGTCTGAGCTTCAACTAAGCTCAATAGCAGCTGGAACAGTTCAGTTCTCCTTGGGGAGCATTGTTGGAATATAGAGCCCACAGAGCATCACTAAGTTTCAATAGAATCGTTATTCCCAATAAGACCAGTTTGGCATTCCCATATCATTTTCCATTCTGTGTTCTGCTTCTCGGTGTGTTAACCAGAGAAGTTAAGCTATCCTAATGAAAGTATACTTATGCCTGTGTGCGCACATATAATATATATACATTTGGGTAAATACCCAAATTGTTTGTATGCTTTTTATTTATATTTTGTTTGTTTCCATGAGCCATGAAGTTTTGTTTGCGATAAAAATGAACATTCTAAAAAATATAATTCTTAAAATATAATAAAGTAATTGTTTTAATTAATTCATTATTAGTTTAATTATTTCTTAAAGTCAATTTTATTTAACTGTCCATCTCAATCAAGTGACTCTGGATGCCTTACAATTCTAAAACTGTAAGAGTTGAAACAATTAAAAAAACAAAACAGTAAAAACATCCAGAAAAATAAATGCATATGGTGGCTAAGATAATTAACCAACTAACAATAAAACTAAGAAATGAAGACCTTAACACATTCTGAGCTCCAGGTCAGAGTACATAGCTATGTTTTTAGATGCTTGTGAAAGGCCAATCGGGTTGGTACCATTCTAATATATTCATATAGATGTTTTTGTGTGTGTGTGTGGGTGTACGTATATCTGCCAAATAAGGATCATATCTTTGATGAAGTGGGTTGTAAGTCATATGATAAAGGTGCCTCTAGATTTTCCAAATACGTATGAGAATGAAACACATGGGGGAAAAATTTGAAGGAATTTTTCCTTCAAGAAGGAAAAGGAAAGCCTCTTGTTTATACTATATCAGTGCTAGTATTATAAATTATGTCATATTTTTATACTTGTCTGGATATGTCGTTACTGCAATCTAGTTACAGATATGTAACATTTGACAGATATCCATTACTAAATCTACAGGTGTGACATACAATACATTTTTATGCCATGCAGAATATAGAAAGAGGTATATAATGTTTAAAATGACTGAAGCAAGCAACAAACTTGAGGAGAAAGTGGATGATGCATACTCAACTTACCTCAAAATAGTATAAGCCATAAGTGCCCATAAAATGGTTGAGGAGGCAAATGGTATTGCATATAATATAACATTGCATAAATGATGTAAATTACATACGATGCATTCTTCATCCCATGATATAACATCACTGATTTAACTTAACATACATTTTATCATTTATTTGATGACATCATGATGTATGGCATCATTATGGCTTTTACTGAATGCCTGTGTACTTTGGGATAGCTAATAAAATTAATTGCCTGGACATTCAAGAAAGAAAAAAGTAGCACTTTGTGCAATACATATTTAATATTTGGAATGGCATGCGACAGTGTGTTAGACATGATATAGAACCATGAATTGACAAATTAAAAGAAGCTGTATCTTTAAGCAGTTATAGATCATCATAGCCAAATGGAATCTTCATATTTGGTGCTTATTTGTATGTCTCTAGGTTAAATTACATTAAAAAATACATAATTATGTAAGTTATCCTGCCTTTCTGCGTATAGGCTATTTAAGATAACTAAAATAACTCCATAGGTATCTATTTTCAACATTTGCACTGCTTTGGGTTTAGGTTTATAGGTTAGGCATTAAAATTATTTTTAGTAGCAATTTTATGTCAATAGATAATATTTATCACCAATATTTGTAATTAAAAGCTGAATTTGCTGTTAAAAACTGAAGTCTTGTTCATAAATTGCCTTGTGTGTCCTCATGCGATTGGCTACAAATGTTTTAGTTTTGTTACATACTGTTAACTTTCATTCATTCATAGAATATACCCACACACACATATATACATATATAAACAATAATCAGAGTGGTTCATGGCAGTAATTCTCTATAACTCTTCATCATATTAATAACACTCTTTTACATCTTAGATTTTTTGCATAGGAAATTTTTTAAAAACTATAATGCCTTTTCATTTCACTTTATGCAACGATTTCATTACAATCTGTATTAATGAATTAAAGCTATCTGTAAACAAGAACAATCAGGTCTAGAATTCATTGTACAAATTTGAGTGATATAGTTATGGTAGTTACAATTCTATATTCTAACATATGATTTGGTTTGTGATACCCTGCTGTGGAAGGATGCTACAGCTGCTATTTTTAGATACTTTGTTGTAGTTAATCACAGTATTATATGCTAAACAATACACTGAATTAATTCATATTATATATTATTTTATAAATGGTCTGATTTATTTGCCAAAGAAATATATACTCCTGAGACGATATCTTCTCATAACTTCAGCAGATACTGTACATTTATTAGTTTATTATATAATTACAAGGTAAATTATTTTCTTATTCTTGGGAATATTATTTAGTTAGGTGTATTTACTTTAGCTGACTAATATTATCTATGCATACACAAATTATATCAAATCTAATAAATAATAGTAATACACATTGTTCTTCTATGGTACCAATGTTCCATTTAATTGGCACAAATGGAATATAGGGAGTACTTTTTAAATTTTTTTTAAAGTTCAAGTCAACTATCTTGTTTAAAATTGCCCAGAGGTTTTGTAAATAATGTTAGTAATCTAAACATAACAATGCACATTGACCGATTATTACTCTACATGATACAGGTTCAGTATTCCAGTTTTGACAGCCCATTACTGAAGATAATGAATGGCTACTTTTAAAACATCAAGTTGAAAGCTTGGTAATGGAATATAGCTAGTGGCATAATTTTAAGGGTTCAAAGTATACTTCAATTTAATTTGATGACATTTCTGTCCTAGGCTTTATAGGATAAACATGTTTTGTTCAGTTTCTTTCATAATCAGGATTTTCAGTTGTTGTTTCTAAAGCTTTAATTTTAAGTATATGAATACTCATTTTCTAATCTGATTTGATGAAATTGCCATATACTAAAGAGAAGAATCTCAGATCACAATTAGTTCACTTCTACGGGACAATCTATGATCATTTTCTTTCTGCTCCTTAATATGTTATTTCATTAGACATCAATCTAATTATCCACATCAACATACTAATTCTTGATCTGTATCATCAATCAGTAATATAATTTAGCTGAATCTCTGCCTGCAAACTATATATTTAACTAGCAATTTTGAAACAGCTACACAGGATAGTGAAAATAAATGCTATATTTATATTGGTTGTAAACATATACATTGACAAGTCCTTAGTCCTCTGGATAGAATTTTTCAGAAATGTGATTATTTTCAATATTGGATATTCTTGGATATCCAATACAGTGGTACCTCTACTTACAAAGAGCTCTACTTACAAAATTTTCGACTTACAAATTTTTTTTCGAGAAAAA
>JAEANM010029565.1:0-10161 GCA_017656035.1 Myanophis thanlyinensis | reverse complement strand
CACACACACACACACACACACACATGTTATAGTTTCTGATGACCTTTCCTATATAAATTAGTTTCTACATTGTACCAGTTTTTGGTACAAGAGAATTTTTTGTACATTTTCCCAGTTTTTCAATTCCTAAAAGATTTACTCACAAGGAGAAAGGTGAACATAAAAGAAATTTATGGCTTTCAAAAAGGAACTTTTAACTTGATTTTGGCTTACAATAAAGTGTTACCTCATTCTACATTTTAGCTTTTGATTTGGACTCTTCATCTTGTTATACCCGTCTCAGAATAAAAAACTAAACAAAACAACACTTTCACTGCAATTTTCATTGAATGAACTTCAAATGTTTGTTCTGGTAAGAACTGTAATAACTAGTCAGTGAGAGCATCACAGTTGGTAAGATTGCTTTGAAGATTTCTGACAAGTCAGTGTAGGTGATTGGATGAATGAATTTAACATAGATTTGGTTCTAATTGGTTTAGCATAATTTAGCATAGTTTTGATCCAGTATTCAAATATGATTCTATTTAAATATGTAACATATTATTTAACCAGAAGTTTATTTAAAATGTTTTGAAATCAAAACTTCAGTTTTAAAGGGCTTTTCTGTAGGTTATGAAGGAGAAGCATTGAAACACTTGCAATTGCTTAATTGCTTGCCAAAATAGAATAAAAATAGAAAGGAGGCAAGACCTTTTGAGTGTACATTAATCCTGTCGAGTTTCAAGGATTTAACTGTAATAAATATTTGAAATATTATCTTTGCAGTGCTTTTGGAGATAAAGTAGGTATGATGAAAGGATAGCACAGCTGATTCCAAGCTGTGCACCAAGCAGCCTAAACTGGATCTAAATAATTAGAAAAATATGAAATCTTCCTACTCCAATTTAAAAATAAAATCTCTAAATGTAAGATTTAATATTTTACTTGGTTTTCTGAAGTGTCAGACTTTGCATGACTATTATATGAATGGTAGAATTACTGAATGATCATTAGATTATCTGGTGGGTAGGTTATAATAACTGGTTGACAATCTTGTCCTGTGTAAGGTAAATTCTCTTCATTACTGGTTTCAATTGCATGCCAGGGTAAGCAGAGCACATTGGCAAAACCTGATTCTTCAGGGAAGAACTCTGAAAACAATAACCATTAAGTTATCTTTGCAAGATAATGTAGATTTGTTTTCTCTAATCATTGTGTCTTACGTGGCATTCAGGAAGATTAACATTACTGGTGGGCTTGGACTCCACTGCAAAGGAAGTATTCATCACTTACAAGATTGAGTGTCTATGAAGATTCTCAGTCATCCAGGTCATGGTTGTAGTTTTTCAAAAGGCAATTGGACTTAATTTTCTTTCTTTTGAAGATGTTTTGCTTCTCATTCAAGAAGCTTCTTCAGTTGTCTTTTTTTTTTTTTTGAAAAGCACCTTTGGGACAATTACAGAATTCAGTTGTGTCAGGTTCAATGTTTTCCAGCAATACTTAGGTAGCAGGACTGGACCTACATAATAGGATAAAATTCACATAGATAGGCCTACCACAGAGAAAGGCTGGTAAAGAGATTGTGACATTTGGGCCTTCAAAGCTGTAAATCAGGGGTGTCAAACTGGCGGCCTGCAGTCTAGATGAGTCATGCACAGGCCATGCTTATCCCAACTCTGGAAATGAGAGAAATGTCATGAAACATCACATGATGACAATGTGACATGGTAAGTTTGATACCCATGCTGTAAATGCTTGGGCCAATATGCAGGTATTAGTTTGGTACCTGATTATTCCCTGTTGATAGACTTACACTTTTGTCAACATAGCTTATGGTCATTGTGAGACTAGGCTGAAGCTGCCATACACAGAGATAAAGCAGGCAGGTGGACAAGAACCAGCAATCTTATCTAAACTATCCCTTCAGAAAACAGACAAGAAGCAACTAAATTATTAAGAAAACAAAGGGACAAAACAAAAACAAACCAACAAAAGAAGTTGGATCTGAGCAAATGGATAACCCTTCACCAAATCTCATCAACAGTTACCAGAGTTATAAATCCACAAGGCTAGAATAGTTGCTAGTTTTATGAATCATCAGAGAAAGAACTTTGGGAAATAAAAGAGTTTCTTTAAGTTTGGCAACTCTTTGAGTCATCTTTGGAGCCAGACTTGACAAATTCCAACTCTTCAGCTAGTTGTCTACTAACCTATTTAAGAAAATCATGAGTAAGTGTGATGAGTGTATATGTGTGCATGTGAGAAAGACCACATATATATGTTGTAAACAGTAAGTTTTAGGTGTTTTTTTTTTTAATTCACTGGCTATCTATGTATTCTAAAGAACTGATTGTCTCAGTGTTTGGTTGAAAGTGATTTGAATATGGCTATTTTCCAGGGCTGTGAGAATATAAATGAGTGAGTGACCCTAAGCCAAATCTGAGCATGTGTGTAACATTGTATTAAGAAATTGTGAGCAGAAAATGTGGAGACAGTTTAAACAAAATGAAAGCTATGCCACTTCAAAGGTATTCTGGTAGCTAATGGATTTAATAAGGTGATAAATTCCATTGGAATGCTGATTATATCAATGTCATGAACCCATCACTCCACAATATCCACATTACTATTTTCCTTTAAGTATATACTGTATTATCCACCACAATTCCAGAAATAGCTGAAAAGCCACTGCATTTTTAAAGTAGTTCACAAAGCAGCCTAAATTGATTTGTTCCTTTAAAAGGCTCCATATTTGGATTTATCAATCAAATGATCCAATATAACTTTCATATAGTGAAATAATTCTTTTGAAGTTTTCCAAAACTCTACTGTTTCTGCCAAATACAATTCATTCAAATATTGGAACAAAAAGAACATTCTAGTACTGAAAAAAGCAGTATACAGAAATTTTAAAAGTAATGTTTAGCCTATGCAAGATTGTCATCAGGAATTATTCCAATATACTCTTGCAGTGTATTGAAGGCTTGCCTTTAACCTGATTGTCAAATCCAACAGATGATAATTTTAAATTAGGCTAGATTTCCCCTTGTTGTCAGATGAGTTTCTATTAATATTAGTGGTTGTAACTAAAGTTTAAGTACGTACGTATTGAAATGTATTCCTGGAAAATTACACTTTCTATTTTTATTCATATTTGAAAATATATTTGCTATTTATGTGCCATTTTTACAGAATTAAAGTGAATATATTCGAGACAAACTCAGAGGCTGTTTCAGTCAGTAGTTTGTAATAAAGAGTTTTCTAATATCTATAGACAACCAAGAATTTTCTTTTCTTGATTTTTTTTCTATATCTTTGCAGTACCTTTTTAAACTTAGAAATATTTTAGACCTCCTTTCACACAGTGCATGTTTGAAATCTCTCTACAAATTTTGAATATTAAGGCCACAAAACTTTTGTCTTTATTTCAGTAAATGATGGATGACTTGAACATGTATTTCTGATTGATATCTGCTGGTATACCTATCCATTTTTAAAGCTTCAATTTCTTTATTGAATAGTCATTATATTTCTTAATATCACCAACCTGAGGTTTTCCAGTGATTAAAATGGCTCAGGCTATGAAACATTGTCAGAAGTTGCAACATATTTAGTGGAAGACCTGAAGCTGAGAAAATAACAAAAATGTCATTTACTCTATAATCCTATAATAATTAAATCTTAAATCTTATTTAAATAATATCATACAGCTGAATATAAACTTGAAAACAAACTTATTCAAGAAAAGAAATTAAGAAATTGTGAAATAAATCTCAGCAGTGGATACCAATCCAGTACTGTTAGATAAAATGGATTTTCAAGATTCATTCAAAATATATCTTAAATCTTTTTGACTGCCCATTAATCTTTATTATATCCTCATTACTAAACTATGACTACTATCAACCATAGTGTGTTTGACTACAAAACATAGTGTATTTTGTGATAAGCTAGAAACTGATATATTCATTCCAGTCATTTCCTGTTTTTCTTGAAATAGTGAAAGATTGTGGATTTTGGGATTCCATGTATTTACATGAAATGATCAAAATATTCCTGTTGAACATGTGATCTGAACTATCATCTATATGCAATTCTTTTTTTCCTCATAAAAGGCATGGGTCACTTTATATTCTGAATCAATAAACAGGTATAACAGACTACATGAAGGTCAATACGTTCTTTCAAGGTGGAAATACTGTTAGCATGCAATTTATTTGCTTAGTTTATTAGTATTTATTATGTTCTGAATTGGATAACATTTTCAATTAAATTTCAAGTATGTAATTAGGGAATGCTCTTAATTCCACCAGTATTGCTAGGTGTCACATGTGGTCCTTGTGTGCTGAATGTTCATTTTCAGCATGTAAGACCCATAAGTAGTTGATGTTAATGGCTTTGGCATTCAACTATTAGCTATTTCTCTGATTGCAAAGTAGGTTCATATGTGAGCATATCCAGTTTGTGACATTCATACCCACGATACATTCTCCTTAATAAAAATCTAAACTTTAGATAAACTTTAGATAAAACTAGAATTTTAAATCCTTTTCTTCTTTTGTCTATTCATGGTAAACAAGGTCTCTCAAGATCTGATTCTTTTCTATTTCCCATGGGGTTTTTTTTTCCATCGAGAATCTATAGATTTTCAGTGATGTTGGTCCACCCAAGAACTTACAGAAACTGCCTGAATCCATCTGATTTTCCAGCCATCTGCTTCTTCTCTGTCATATGAACTCTATTAATATTTCCATCCTGATAGTTCCTTTGCCCATTTCCTCTTTCTTTCCTGTCTCCATGTGAATCCATATGTGAAAACCTTACCAACTTCATTCTTCATTTTTCACTATGGGTGGTTTTTTCCAGAAATTAGAAATAAAAGTGAAGGAGTAATGTGGTACAGAACTGGCAATCTTGTTACAACACATCGTTAATAGTAAAACTATTTAGTTGTTTATTGGCTGTCATGTAAACAAAATTGTGATTGGTATTTTGAAATATATATTGTTCTATGTTGATTTTTATGACATAATTTTATATGGGCTTTTTAGGCCAACTACAAAGTCATATAATTGTTTTCAAGGATTAAAACTGTATATTTTACAACAAAGAAAATGAAACTGATCTCTAAACAGAATTGTTGCACATTTATACAGTATAACCATTTCTTATTACTATCTTTATTTCAGAGATTTTTTTAAAAAAGTTTTTCAATCCATATATCCACCATTCAGCCACCATATTAAGTCCTAAATATGTCTAGTCCATATTTTAAGGAAACCCCTTATGTTTTTGAATTATCATACTAAACATTTTAATTTAAATTAATAGTTTCTTTCACCTCATTTAAAATTTGTCTCAAGTGTAATTTAGTTACAGTATCGGATAGCAGTTTTAACTGCCTAAATGAATATAACTGCCAAGCAATCTGGTGAGTTACTGCCTTATTAATTAAATTTATTTGATTTTTGTGCCACCCATCTCCAATCGATTATAGAAAATGTTCTTCATATGTATGACCTATATATACTTGGTCCATTATAGTTGTTACTCATACTTGTTTGCACAAGAGTCTTTATAATTTAGAAAAAAAATATTTTCTTAATTGTGCTTTTTTCATTACAACATTACCCTTTCTTACAACATTTCTTACATTCTCTCTTTAGTTCTAGTATGACCTGCCTTTCCAGATCAAACCTCTTGTTGCCACTTCTCAGATAAACCTAAACATATGCAACAAAAATAATTGTATGTTCATTGTTATTAGGATAAATCTGGTGATTTAGTGACAGACTAATTCAGAGGTTGGAAAATATGACCCCTTTATGACTCCCCTCAGGAATTCTGGGAGTTGAAGTCTACAGATCATAAAGGGGCCATAGTTCTCCACCCATGACCTAACTGATAAACAGATATACATCTTTTGCTTTGTATATGTTTACTTCAAATTTTTGAGCTTAATTGACTGAATCCTAATCCAAAGATATAAAATGCTAATCTATAGATATAAAAACACCACTCACTCATCACAAAATCTCCAGAACTGTAAAGCCTACAAATTTGAAATTTGGCACATATGTTCCTCTTGGCTTCTAGGTTCTAGGCTTCCTGGGATGTGCTGCAATGGTGGTAAAGTGCAAATCCCTCCTCTTGAGCCCTCCCCTGAACCCTTACACAGCCTTCTCACCCACCAGTATCCAATGGCAGAACACTTTCTTTCTGCTGCCCAGAAGTACAATGGATGCTTCCAAATGATGTCTTTTGGAGCCAGAGAGGTTAAGGTGGGAATTTTATGCCAACATTCAAAGTGCAGGAGCGGGTCTACCATAGGATAGGGAATATCATGGTTGGGCTTCAGCATCAGACTTCATTTTTCCAGATATAATATGTTGGTGACGATGATAATGAGAGGGACATCTGTTGTGGAATCACATAGTTTCATTGCGAAGCAGGGTATCCAGCTAACGAATCATATTTTTATCAGTGCACATACTTAACATTGTAATCATTTTTAGTTTATGAGCATATAATTGCATAATGTACAAAATGTACTATTTTCATCCTTTTGATACAAATTATTCTTGTAAAGATGCGGGAACTACTTAGGATATAACATTTTAAAAAATTGTTGGATTAATATGGATATTGATATTATGTTTTATAAATAGATTTCTACAATATAAAACTGTGATGTACGTTCAAAATATAATTACAGTATCATTTTCTTATAGGATACCACTAGAGGGACTAGAGGGAAAGCTGAAAATGTCTTGCATGAGCTTAGAAAAAATGTATGGTAAACAATTATTAACACAAAATGGACAAATGATTCATCTTCATATTTAAACTGTACATTTCAAATGAAAAATAAAACGAACATTAGGGGACTTTTAATTCTTGCATATCTCTTTAATTATACTCTTCTAGAAACTTTTCTGCAGTCATATTTTCATTTATAAATTCTTTTGGGATATGCATTGACACACTTAGGTAAAAGTGTTGTGCTTTGTAAGTGTTATACATTCTTTCACAACTGAAGACTAATAGTGGCAAGTTTCTTGGCTGAAAGAAACAGAAGGCTCCATCCTTTTTGTGTAGCTGTACTAAATTGAATTTGGGGAAACGTCATAAATCAGTACTTACAAATCAATTACAGGTGGTCCTTGACTTACAGTAGTTCATTTATTGACTGTTCAAAGCTATAGTGGCACTGAAAAAAGTGACTTATGACCGTTTTTCACAGCTTGTGACCTTTGGTTATGTAATCCAAATTCAGATGCTTGGCAACATATTCATGACGGTTGCAGTGTTCCAGGGCCATATGATTCCCTTTTGCGATCATTTGACAAGTAAAGTCAATAGGAAACCAGATTCACTTTAACAACTATGCTACTAACTTTACAACTGTGGTGGTTCATTTAACAATTGTGGCATGTAAGGTTGTAAAATGGCGCAAAATTTACTTAACAAATGTCTCACAGAAAGTTTGGGCACAATTGTGGTCATATGTCAAGGACAGTGGTGTAATCTCACAAAAACAGAAAAGACCGTCAGTGACCTTTATTATATTTAATTCTACAATAAATTAGAAGAAATAGCATGCACAATCCTATTTTCTTCCTTTGTGGATAATAGGAAAAAACCACAAATGCAGCAGTTTTGGATAGCACTGTAAGTACTTGCAGTAGTACTTGTCCATGAAATATATCATTCTTTCTTGCATCATGTGGAAAAATAAATACTACTTATTTATTTTCATTTATTTATAGTACTCTACTGTCTCTGCATTTTTATCTCACAGTCTATATAAATATGGACTTTTTCCCTCCCCTTATTTTTTCTAAGGAGGGATATATTAAATTTGATTGCATGTCTCTGCTGATCCACATCAAAGATCTCATATCCAAGGCTATGTTCTGATCCTAGTGGCAAAAGCTCACCATCTGCTTTCTTTTGAATCACAAAACCATGCCCAGAATTTCATTTCAGTGTCAGGCAGTAAATCCAGCCAATTGAATGGAACTTCACACTTTTTAATCACTGGACGAAGAGTACAATTGCTCATAGAATCTTAGACTTCACCATTGTTGCACTTTTTCTTTATTTGTCTCACCTTCACACTTCAAAGATCTCTGCCTATTGGGCAAAAATAGTAATCACTGTTCTTAAAATGGCTTCAGCTTGCTGCAGAAGAGTGTTTTCAGGTAGAAGTGCCACAGTTTAGAAATAATTCTTTTAAGAATGTAAGTACCAAGTATGCTAACAACCTTAGTTTTTTTTTCTTAATGAAATATGTGATTTGCAGTACATTTAATACAGGTAAGATATTTCCTTTCAACCTTGTAGGACTTATTTCTGCATTACTACATATTGGATTTATTTGTTAATACTTTTTATGTACACAAATATGAATAGTCAATAAAGAGGAATGTAATATTAAAAGTATCAATTTGCAACAAAATATTTCAGTTTGTGGTGCTGGACTTTATCTCAAGAACCACATTCATCCCAGCTAGTTCAATTTTCTTCTACCTCCTCCCTCACATAAACACAGATGTACATATCACATACTATTATGAAGCAGTCTGGTCTTACATAATCTATTTTGATCTGAAAATATGATAAACAATTTACAGTAAAATAATACTTACTACGTATTTATTTATGGTTTATTTATTTGTTTAGTTGACTTCTACTTCTCTTCAATACTGAATAACTCTAGGAAATTTATACCATACACTATTAAAACATCAGACAAATCCAAGAGCATGTAGAGAAATAATGGAGAAAAAGAACACAAATTTTATCCCATGCAAATCCCTTGCAAATCCCTTCATCCCATCCCAGGGAGTGACAAATGTCCAATTCTTTACTTTGCTGCAAAATCCAAATAGGGCCAAGGTCTTATGTATCACAAGAGGAATGTTGTTCTATAGGGCAGGGTGAAGCTACGGAGAAGGTATGACTTCTCAGTAGCTTCTCAATACTTTATAGTTGGGACCTAGAATGTACCAAGTTTCTGATCTTACTGGCCTGCAGAAAGAAACAAGAAAACATGGTAGGACTTGGGCTTGTATACCTCAGAAGATCACGGAACCCACTGAGATAAGAAAACAACAAAGATATCGTTCAGGTGCATTCCAGTTACTTTGGTTGAACAGCCAACTACAGACTCAGAAAACTGATCTAACAGCCAGCTGAGTGACTTAGACCAATCATTTTCTTTCAGACCAACTCACATCACATGATTATTATTGTAAGGAAAGTATGAAGATAGAGCATTAAATATATGCCATGTTGAGTTGACAAAATTAATATGGAATATAAATTGTGATGATAAAAAGTATCTACCCTATACAAATGTGAGATACATTCACTACCAAACCAAGTGTCTCTCCCCCACTCCCCACACACACTAAACATGAATACTTAAAATGCTTTTGTAAGAAGCAAAGTTAGCTGAACTGACCCTTAATGGCCATAGGCAGACGAACTTGAAAAGGACCAATAGCTCATTGATCCAAATTGCTTATATTCACTATCTATGGCCATAACTTTGGAATTGTATAGCTGCCATGCTGACCTACAATAATAAGAATGTCACCGAGATAGATTTATGAAAAACATTTCAACATTATTCTGTAATTGAAAGGGTCTGCCTTTTGCTTTATGTTGCCTTTGAAATGTGGTAGGACAAAGGCATGAAAGCTGTGGTTCTGCTTTTGCCTAGGTTGCAGAGTAAACTGCCAATACTTTGTAGGCAGCTCAGCATCCACTGTACTTGCTTGCATGCTTAATAAATTTATGCTGTATCTTCAAAGTTATTTGTTTGCTTTAGGTGAGCCAAGTTTTGGTGCTGTGACATGCAACAGAAGAATGACAAGGGAGGCAGGCAATTACTTATATCATATTTCTGTCAGTTTGCAGACTGGTGGTTTCTGCTGCTTTCTTTTTTAAATGTATTGTTGACCTTGAAAACTGCTGCACCACAGGCCAAATATAACAGCAGCAATCCCTAATGCTGAATTTCACAAGAAGAGTTTTACATCTGGTTGTCTATGACACTAGGGTGACCATATTTTGATTTCCAAAAAAGAGGACAATCGAAAAAAAAATCGAAAAAAAAAATTAAAAAAATAAATAAAAAAAATTCGAAAAAAAGCGCGGCCTCGAGACACAAAT
>JAEANM010029564.1:0-10161 GCA_017656035.1 Myanophis thanlyinensis | reverse complement strand
AATAAATAAAATAAATAAAATTCTGGGAATTGAAGTCCATATCTTAAAGGATGCTGGCTGGGGAATTCTGGGAATTGAAGTCCACATATCTTAAAGGATGCTGACTGGGGAATTCTGGGAGTTGAAGTCCATATCTTAAAGGATGCTGGCTGGGGAATTCTGGGAGTTGAAGTCCACATATCTTAAAGTTGCCAAGATTGAGAAACAATGGCACAAACCATTTTTCCAACCTTGCGGAGATGTTGGGTTACAAATCCCATCATCCCCTGCTATACCTTGGAATCGAATCCAGTTAAACTCTTCCAGCAAAGGTGGTGGTTAAGGGGGACCTTGAGCCCAATTTCAGTAGTTTGACTTCTTCCTATGTCCTTTCTGGATCCCAACCCGCCAGGATGTCCAGCTGCCTTTTATGGAAAGAGCTGTGCCAACGTCTGCCAGTGCCAGAATGGGGCCGACTGCGACCACATCACCGGGCAGTGCACCTGCAGAACGGGCTTCACTGGGAAACAGTGTGAGCAGAGTAAGTTCTGGGGAGCGGAAGCCTCTTATCTAGGAGATCTGTTATATTTTGGAGCGGGTTTTGGGGTGCATGCAGTAACAGGCCCTCTGAATTCTGTGCTGTGAAAGAGAGAGCATCTGTGTGGCTGAATGCACACAACCATCCCGTCATCCCCAGAAATGGGCATTTTGTATTCTGGGCTGCAGTCATTCCGTCCCTCCCTCCCTCCCTCCCTCCCTCCTTAATTTAGGGACAATGCCCCCAAAGTACATCTGCTTCTTCTGATGCATCTTAAGATTATATATGTATCTAAAGGGCTTCTACTCTTTGGAAGAAAGAATCGCAGGATTGATGGCTTGCAAGTCCCTCTTTTAAATGACATCTTTTAGACCTACTTCCCCATAAGCCATCCATGCATGAATTATGAACTGTATGCTAGAGTTTGTAATTGTACTGAAAAATGTTCCAGCTAGTGCTGGTACTGCTGTTTAGTTTCTGACAGTTTTACCATTGTTTTAATATGTGGGAGAGATTGGCTGTATCCAACAAAAGTGAAACAGCAAAGTGAAAATTTAAAAACACCTTTTGTTTAAACAACACCTATTGTTTAAATAACATCGTTTTGTTGTATGTGACAAAGTCAGTCAACCAATCAGTTTCAGCCTTATTTCCAAATAATTTTGAATAGCATGGATCCTTCATAGGTTATGCAAAGTATTTAGTACCGTAATGGTTTCAACATTTCCAACTAGTTATATTTTTCTGTATAGAAAACCATACTTATTTCGGAAATATAATCTCAGACTTCAAAGCTAAGGAAAGCCTCTGTCTTTGCCATTTTTAAACTCTGTAGATGCAGAAGAATATTGGAGTTTTCTGCCATAGATGACATTGACAGTCCATTTCACTGAACCATTCATTTTTCATATCAAGTTTTACTGAATGTAGAAGGTGGCATTTGCTGTTTTAAACTCCTGTGGCACCTTAAAGAAGCAAGTAATGATACTAAGTAATTTAATCAAGCGGAAAAAATATATTGCCAAGATGCATTCTTAATTTCTTCAACAGCAGCCGAATCATAGAGTAATTTTTTAAATGGTCTTCCTAGAGGAAGTTGGCATATGAAGAGACTGTGTCATTTCTTGCTATGTATATAACAGTACATTCCTGCTGAATTTAATTTTTGTTGATTTCAGAACCAGTTCTGTTTAAAATATAGGATATGTCAATTTTGCTTTGATTTTGAGGTTCCTTATAAATGGTCTCAGTGGGTCTGATAGATTTCTAAATTCTTCATTCCAGTTATGTTTATTTTATTCTCTGTGTGCATGATGTTTACATAGACACTACTTATTTCCTTTTTTTCACCACTGTGCTTGCTTTATTACTGCTACCTTATCCTTGATTTTTCTTCTTTTTAGTTTACCTCTATCTTCTTCCTTTGCTATTTAGAGGGTTCCAAGTTTAAGGACAAGATGGAAGGTGGTCTGTGAGTGTGTTATATTTATTTTGGATAAAAAAATTTTGTTTTGTTTTAAAAAGTACACAGAAAAGGCATTTGTCCAATTTTATGGTTACATCTTCTTTGAACTTTCTCTTTCTAGGTGAAGATGGGCCTTCACAGATGGGACTGGAGGATCTATCCATGTTCCGAGCCATTCCTAATGCAACTGTATTTTATCCTAGTGATGCTGTATCAACTGAAAAGGCAGTAGAGTTGGCTGCAAATAGAAAGGTCAGAAACTCTTTACTTTCTTTTCTTGAAGGAAGATGTGACCAACCTTTTGTTAATTCTCACTCCCAGCCAGTATTGGCAAAACTGGGGATGCTGGGAGTTGTAGTCAGCAACTTTTGGAGGGTCCTGGTTTCCCTACCCTTTTCAAAATCTTGCTTAAAATTCCTTAAGCAGTGTGGGAAAAGGTATTGAGCTTGCATTTTATTGGATTGAAAAAGAAAGCTAACTCTGCCAGACTATATCAGTTGAACATCTTGAAGGTTAAAAAAGTTCAGCCTTCCCAATTACTGGGAATCAATCAAAATTTAATTGGGAAACATTTGCTGCCTAGTACTAATTAGTTGGGTTTTTTTAAATTGGTTTTAAATTTTTAATGTTTTGGATTTTAAATTTTTTAAATTTTAAATTAGGTTTTAAATCTTAATTTTGATATCAGCCACCCAATTTCATTTAATTTAATTTAATTTTAATTTGTTTTAAATTGTGGTCTATTGTTGTGTTTTTAGATGGCTGTACACCACCTCGAGTCCCTCGGGAGAGAGGCGGTATAAAAGTTTAAATAATGAATGAATTAATACTATTGTTTTCATTTCCTGGAAACAACCCTGTTCACAAATTTGAGACTGTGTACATTAACCACAAACAGAGTAGAACACAGTCCTGCCTTTAGCTCATTTCTCATCCTGCAAGAACAACCAGATTTATAATACAGATTTATGCAGTTCCTCTGTATAAGCTTAACTTGATATTTCCTCCTTCTCCTCCTCCTTTATAATGCATCCTTTGTTCCTTTGGAAGCAATCCATCTCCTCTTCTTGATTCCTTATAATTAATATGAAAGTTTTCTGTTAAACAGACCGTTCAAAGTTGCAACAGCACTGAAAAAAACGTATGACTTATGACTGTTTTTCACACTTAACGACCATTGCTGCATCCCCGTGGTCACATGATCAAAATCCAGATGCTTGGCAAGTGGTTCTTATTTATGACCGTCATAGTGTCTCGGGGTCACGTGATCCCCCTCTGAGACCTTCTGACAAGCAAAGTTAGTGAGGAATCCAAATTCACTTAACAACCATGTAACTAACTTAACGCTTGCAACGATTCACTTAACAACTGTGGCAAGAATAGTCTTAAAATGGGGCAGATTCACTTAACAAATGTTTTTCTGAGCAACATCAATTGTGGTTGTAAGTTGAGGATCACCTGTACATGATTCTTTTCTGCAAATGAATTTTCCTGTGGGTTCAGATATTACAGCTAAGAAGTAGGCTTAATGAAAAATCATGAATGTATCCCAATTTTAATTAGCTTGTATTTTTTAATTTGTAGCTTTAGGTTTTTGTTTGTAGCTTGCAATTGGCTTTAAAGTTCACACTGTGTTCCTTTTAAAAACAGGGCATATGCTTCATAAGGACTAGTCGCCCAGAAAATGCTGTAATTTATGACAGCGGTGAAGACTTTCAAGTTGGACAGGCCAAGGTGAGTGATTTCAAAAGTTGCCGAAATAAGTGAACTACAGGAATGTCATTATTGTATCTTTCACTGCAGCCCTAACAATCTGCAACAAATTGCCTAAACATACAATAGATCGGATTTCAGTTTAAATGTTGTTCTTGCCAGGTGGTGTCCAAGAGTAAGGATGACCAGGTTACTGTCATCGGGGCAGGAGTCACTCTGCACGAAGCAATAGCCGCAGCTGAACAACTAAAAAAAGGTGACTATAGTGAACTATCTTGGAAAATTTTGAATTTTCTGGCATCATACAGAAAGCAAAGAGTTATAAAATATGACTGCTAGATGGACTTCAATGCAAGAGGATAGCAAGGAGTTAAACTTTTTATGACTTCGCTCCTATCTAATTGTTATGCCGCATTTTTGCAGCCAGATATGAGCAAAAAAGGAAAACTGGAAGTTGTCCCAGTGTGATGCAATTATTAGTATTTATCTTGGAATATGGATAACAATTTCAGATTCAGGTTCCTCCTTAGCTATTTATAGACCTTGTGTAGCATTAAAACTTCCCAAGTTTTGACTATTAGTAGTAGAATGGATTTGTGTAATATCATTCTTTTTTTCTGTTTTTTGAAAGTTTGTGTTACAGCATACTATGATTAAACTAATATTAATAAGCATATTTCCTTTTAACATCAATTGCTAAATTGTAAAAAATTAAGTTTCAAATTTAGGCCATCATGCTTAGCATGGTGGCAGACTGTATTAATTCTTCAAGTACCAATTCATTTGTGACTAAAAACATGAAAAAGGGTACTGAGGAAGAAGTATACAAACCTGTAAAAACTCATGATCTGCAGTCACAGTTAGATCAAAATTGTTGAACCTGTATGATGTCAAACTGGGAAGTTTGAACGAGTCAATCCTCATTATTCCCTTTATATACAGGGACAATACTCTTAATCTACTCCAGTAAAAAAAAATTGAAACATGTACCTTTCTTGCAGACAACTTGTTTAAGAGCAGGACATTGGGCTCAAGGTAGAAGAAGGTTGCAAAAATATAAACATTTTAACATTTGCCAACATTGAGAAATCTATGTCACTATCCAAATCTAATGAGTTTACAAATTATAGTATTAGGAAAGCAAAAAAAGTTTTTAAAATCAAATCAGTATAGGAATCCATAATACATGACACTAATAAAGTTGATTGTTGTCATCCCCCAAATGCTGCGTGGAAAAGCTTTGTTTTTACTACCTGTGGAAGATCTTTAGGATTAGTACCAATCTGACTTCAGAAAGAAGCTGTTCTATAACATGGAGGCTCCAGTAGAAAACTGCAAATCCCTTGTCAGGCACAGTGCTTGAAATGGCTGATTAAATGGGAAGTTTCTCATCTTTGATTTTATATCATATAATCCCTGGACAAAGTGGTAACGTGAAAGTTGGGGAGATATGAATTGAGAGATAGGAATATCCTCTTTCAAAAGGTTGAAGAAACACCGATCTGATTTATATATTTGAAAGATAATAGAAATATAAATACATTTAAGATTATTTTGGGTATACATATATACTTCCCTCAGATGTCATAATTAATGCACTAAAGATATTTGTGGTTGAATGTATGCATTTTTGAAAAAAATTAAGTTTCCTGATTTGCAGTTTGTGAGGCACATGTTGTACTACATGACTGTATTTTTATTCATTTACAGAAAAAATAAATGTCAGAGTGATCGATCCGTTTACTATAAAACCTCTGGATTCAGAAACTATACTTAAAAATGCAAGAGAAACAAAAGGCAGAATTATCACAGTGGAGGACCATTACCCTGAAGGTAAGCTGGAATATATATAAAAAAGGAGCATCTTCACTATTCACACACATTGTATAATGAATGTCCAGTCCCTCTTCTACCACTCTGCACCTAGGCTGCCTGAGACAGAAGGGGCTGTTTTCATCAAAGGGTACCGTAGTCAATAGGTAGCGTATTTTTTGGTATATAAGATGCACTTTTTTCCCTCAAAAAAGTGGGTGAAAATGTTTGTGCATCTTATACAATGAATGTTTCCGGAACCCTGTTCATCTACCATCTTTTTTTTTTTACCTCCACACATCCTGTTTTTGGGCCTTTTCCAGGCCTTTTTTGGAAAATGGACAAAAAAAGCCAGGAAAACGGGCTTTAAAAAGCCTCAAAATGGGCTGAAAAATAACTCAAAAACGGGCTGAAAAACTCAAAAACGGGCCGAATAAAGCCTAAAAAAGCCTGAAAACGGGCAGGAAAAGCCCCAAAAATAGGCCAATAAAAGCCCTGAAAATGTGGTGCATGGAAGCCAAAACCTTTTTTTTATTGTTTTCCTCTTCGAAATCTAGGTGCCTCTTATACTCAGGTGCTTCTTGTACACTGAAAAATACAGTAGTCTTCGACTTACAATGACAGTTGAACCTAACATTTCTGTTGCTAACTGAAACATTGATAAAGTGGCTTTTACCCCATTTCACAACCTTTCTTGCCACAGTTGTTAAGTGAATTGCCCACAGTTGTTAAGTAAATCTGGCTTGAGTTTGCTTGTCGGAAGGTCGCAAAAGATGATCACGTGACTCTGGGACACTGCAACCATCATAAATACGAGTCAGTTGCCAAGCGTCTGAATTTTGATCACATGATCACAGGGACGGCTGCAACAGTTGCAAGTGTGAAAACTGGTCATGACTCACTGTTTTCAGTGCCATTGTAACTTTGTATGGTCACTAAACAAACTGTTGTAAGTCGAGGACTACCTGTACTTGTCCACATGAATGGCTCTTAGTGCAGAGAAATTGAATTTTATCCCCAAATAAAATTGATTGTTCATTGAGATTGCTAGGATGGGGCTTCGTTAGCAGTGGTGGCTCTTCCTTCCCAAGGATCAGCCCACAGATTTCCACTGCTCTCCTCTTCTCTGCCTTCTGTGCATCATCCGCAGGTCAGGCACTGGACCCAGCTGTTGCTCCTCTTCCTCCTCAGCCATTTCCATACCTGGGGGCTGTTGACTCTCCATCTGAGGGCTGATGGATGGCCCAAGCTCCATCTCTCTGTCTCTCTCTTTCTCTCTGCCAGCTCCATTCCTTCTTCCCCCTTGGAGCTCTCAGGTTGTCTTGCCGCTGACCTTGACTCCCACGCCGCCTCCTCCTCTGATTTGGCTGCTGGAGGAGCTTGTGGCTGACAGGCCACAACACCATCATCTTGTTTTAAAAACTTTTGAAGGAAAAGCCTTTTATGAAAGCAGTAACTCTATAAGTGCCTGACCCCTCTAAATGACTCAGGTTTTTTTCCTTCAATTTCTCCTAATAATTGTTTATTTGCTTACGAAGCATATGCGCTTCACTTACCGTCTTCTCTACATCCTACCTTAGGTGGCATTGGAGAAGCTATATCTGCTGCTCTGATTGGCGAACCAGGGATTGTGGTCCGTCGCTTGGCTGTTTCTCATGTGCCAAGAAGCGGGAAGCCGAATGAACTGCTCAAATTGTTCGGCATCGATAAGGATGCCATCATCCAGGCAGTGAAGGCGACGGTCTCCAAATCAAGGAATGCTGAGTAATTTCAACCTGTAACATGATGCTGTATCATGACTGGATCTTTATTCAGCAGATTTCTTTTTATAGAATACTGTAACATTTGAGTACGTGTTTAAACCCATATGCAAAGAGGTCTAATAAAAGTAAACATTTCCAGAAAAAAGTTGCCTGATTGTCTTGTCAAAAAATACTTTGTATTAGAATGCCAGAATTGTTTGGAAACCTGCACGTCTAGCATAAAATGTGAAACATGTGATTCCATCGTCATCCTTCTAGAACACGGGTGTCAAACTTGCAGCATCACATTGCCGTCATACAACGTTTCGTGACTTTTTCCCCTTTGTGTTGCTGGGGTGGTTGTGGCCTGCGTGTGATGCATCTGGCCCATGGTCCGCCAGTTTGACAACCCTGTCCTAGAATATCAAATAGCCAAACTTTAATGGTATTGTTCAATACATTGCAATGCTTTATTAATATCCTTAGATTAAAAGATGGTGATCCTTGGAACTCGGTTTAATAAGTTTCATAAAAAGAACTGAAAAGCTGGTTACTGTTTTTATGCTGTTGCTCTTTCCGGCCTTATGGTGAAGATGGCCTGTTTCCCAACCTATCCAAATAAATGAATTACTTCTTGCAATCGGTTGCAGGTTCATCTCTTAGTCTTGCCTGCTTGACAACAGGGTTGTCTAAAGTGTAAAAATGTGGACGTAGTTCCTAGCCGTCTCCTTAATCAGTTCAAATAAGAGAGAATCCATAGAACAGAAGTCACAGTTCAGCTTTATAATCTATTATTAGCCTGTCTAGCAACCACAGAGGTTTAGAACAAGGAATCCCAAGAGAATGGAAGAGAAAATAAAAACTTGCAATTATTATTTTTATGGCATTTCATTGTTCTCTGAGAAATTCAGAGAATCTTGATTTTTTTTCCCCACATGGTCTTTTGTTCAGAGCCTGGTATTTCTAGGTTCAAGTGTGATTCTACCTGTTTTTATGTACGATAGCCCTTGATTTTCAGTCATTTGTCTAACAATCATTCAAAGTTACAAGGGAAGTGAAAAAAGTGACTTACAATGAGACCTCTCACTTACAATCATCACAACATCTCCATTATCATGTGATCAAAATTTCAGCCCTTGGCAACTGATATGTATTTACTATGGTTGCCGTGTTCTGGGGTCCTGTGCATTGCCATTTGCTGTCTTCCTACACAGCAAATTCAATGGGGGAAGCTGGCTTCAGTGACCCATTTAACAACTATGGCAAAAAATGTCATAAAATAGAGCACAACTTACTTAATAACTGCCTCACTTAGCAATGGAAACTCTGATCATAATTATGACCCAATTGTCAACAATTCAAGGACTAGCTATATGAGCAGCTGAAGCGCCTCTTAAGTTTGGATTTTATGGCCCCAAGTAATGTTAACAAGTATTCACATGTGGCTATAGTGAGTTAACAATGCAGTTTGATAAGCTACAGGATTTTGTTGCTTATATGTAGGGCCACTTTCATATACATTAAATGAAAGTACATGGCCTAGCACTCGGTTTTCAGATACAAATCAAAGCTCAGGGTCTGAGTTGTCAAACATAAATGATAGGTATAAGAGATCATGCTTTTGCTGCTACGCCCAATGCAGAAATTCCACCCTCACCTGCAGCTACTGTATAATTGATGCAGCACCTAAGGCCCGTGAAAAGGTCCCAGGGGAAACAACTGCTTGGATTCTGGAGGGGCATAAAAATATCATGTCAACAGTCTAAGAAGTCTAGCGATGGGGAGTGGCCAACAGTGGCTATAAGTGGCTGGTTGGATTCCTGGAGGCAGTATGGTATGAGGCAATAGGTCATGTTGCCAGGAATGTGCAGAACTCTCAATAAATAGGCTGATTCACATGGACTTCTTACAGAACTTGCAACCCTGTGCACCACCCTAACCCACCACCGCTGAGTTTGTTGAACTATGCTCAGGCAGCATTGCCAATGATCAATAATGCAGAAAAGTTTCATACAGCAACATCTGGAAATCCACAGGACACCCATTGCTGTCTTAAGTAAATGTAAGCAATAAAAGAGACTAATAGTGAAGAACTACTCATATAGAATTCAATTCTACAGGTACGGGAATTCAAAAGATTGAATTAAATAAATAAATTTGCCAGGAATGGATGGCATGTGGATAAAGTAAATAGGTAAATAATAATTTATTAAACTTGGGTGCTGGCCAACTCCCACAACTCTGCTGTTGGGATTGTTCATTGAGATTGCAAGAGAATCCTGCCTATTATTAGACTATTACCATGCCCCTAGATTTGCCTGAGAGATTATGACAGATTTCAATCCCTCAGAAATCAATGATTTATTTAAGTGCAAATGCCACAGAACTACTGTAATATCATTCCAGGAGAAACAAACCCAAGTTCATTGATCTGCCTGTGTTGCTACTTAGAATTTCAAAATTAAAAGTCAGATTTATTTTTCATACATCACACTACAATACCAAGTTTTATTCCTGAATAAATCTTATTCAGCTAGTTTGACATATCAGAGTAAGTCATGACATTATAGCCCATAATGAATGGGTTCACAGACTTTAAGTCAATTTTTTTCTTAGTTCAAATTCTTTTGTGTTTACTTATAGAGTATCTGAGATACTTTCTTTTGTCACAATGATTGTACTAGTAAAGTGGAGGAATGTGGGAGCTACAATACACTTCCTCCTTAAAACGAGTAAATAGAAAAGTATTGATTTATATATAATTGGTATATGTATTTTACTCATTCTGGCTTCTTGTAGAACCTCTGCAGGATTGTGTAAGGCCATTTCATAAACCATAGGGCAGGGGTGGGCAATTATGGCTCCTTCATGACTCGTGGACTTCAACTCCCAGAATTCCTGAGCCAGCATGG
>JAEANM010029563.1:0-10161 GCA_017656035.1 Myanophis thanlyinensis | reverse complement strand
CTTTGTTTTCTTCCTCAAAATACCCTGAGAAGTGGAAGAAACGTCTTCACACCACCGCGACCATAACCACGCCCCCAAGGTCTCAGTACTTATAAGATTTTTGTGTCAAATAATTCCAGCTAAATAACTCAATTTGTGTTTACAGGATGAAACTAGTGAGCAGCTGAACGGACAGTAAAATCTTTTGGACAGAACATGAAGAATACAAGCAGTGCTACTAAATCACTGAGTGTGATCCTTTGTTCTTGTTTTACTAGCCATGTAATCCTCGTTCATTTAGTGTTACAACAGCCTTGAAAAATGTGACTTATGACCATTTTTCAAAGTTATGACCTTAGCAGCATCCCCATAGTCACATGATCAAAATTCAGATGCTTGGCAACTGGTTCATATTTATGACTATTGCAATGCCCTGGGGTCATGTGATCCCCTTTTGTAACCTTCTGACAAGCAAAGTCAATGGGGAAGAAAGATTCACTTAACAATCAGGTTACTAACTTATCAACTGCAGTGATTCACCTAACAACTGTGTCAAGAAAGCTTGTAAAGTGGTGCAAAACTCACTTAGCGAATCTCACTTAACAACAGAAATTTTGGACCCAATTGTGGTTGTAAGTTGAAGACTACCTGTATAGGAAGGGCTTGGACTGGTTGGCAGCTCTTTCTATGAATACAAACATGCTCTTCATTTCTGACACAGTAGAATATCACAGACATATGTTACAGACAACACATATTATACTAGCTTGAAGCACTTGAGAAAGAAAACTGATAAGAAACAATTCATCTATTTACGATCTTTAATATGGTGGGATTCAGCCAGTTCTCACCAGTTCAGATGAACTGGTAGCTAACTTTCTGAGCAGTTTGGTGAACCAGCTTTTGAAAGAAATCTCCTTCCAACAGCCTTTTCTTTTTCCCACTTTACGGGATTAATCCTGTCAGGAAGGCAGGAAGGAGACATTCTGGTGTGCCTGTGTGTGTTGTTTCTAGCCTAATTCTTATCTTTATTACTGCCCTGCTTAAGTGTTTTCCAAAATTGCCTCTGGGTTGAGCCATGTTACATTGTAACAACTGTTAATGGCTCTTGGCAGTACATCCAGAATTTCTATAGCCTGAGCAGCTTGTCTGGAGTTTTTTTTCTACCTTTGTTGGTACTTTTATTCCAGGCTTGAGAGGAAGGACTGGTTAGATTAAGAGCTATTTGCATAAGGGTTGGCATAGCCATAGAAGAAATGGCTGAGAGGAAGGATGCAAGCTAGGCATTCTGTCTAATTTTTTTACTGCCTTTCTGGGGGCATGTCATCTTTCTTTAAATCTGGATGATATCCTTAAGATATCTTGTGAGGTGAGTGAGACCAGCTGGTATCTTTAAGTGGTGCAAATGGATCTAATGATTGCTTCTCCTGGGTGGGAAAGGATACTTTGTCAGTTCACTGTGCACAGGAGTTTCTTGACTAGAGGATTTTTCAGTCATCCAGGTCATGGTTGTCCCAAAAGTGCTTTTTTCAAGAGGCAAACTGGACTTTCTTGGTTTCCAGAAAGTCCAGTCACCTCTTGAAAAATCACCTTTGGAACAGGAGTCTCTTGCATTGCTTCAGGGTGGCCAAGACACATGATTACTCACTGACAATAAGTGGATCCTCCTTCCAATTCATTTTCATTTTCTCTCATGGTAATAAGGCTTAGTAACATGGCACCAATTGTAGAAAGTTAGTACCCATCCCTCTCCTAGAAGAATGAAATATTTTGAGAAATATTAAAAAGGAAGAATATATTTCCCTGGATGAGAAATGGAGAAACATGTTTTCTTAGAGGGAGAAAGCAGCCCTCACTTTCCTTAATAGCCCATAGCAGATGTCAGTATTTAAGAGATAAAGCAATAGATAGCTCTATTCATGGGTAAAAAAATCCTTGCAGCAAGATCTGAACAAAGGCAGAATGGGATTAGTCCTCACTCAATATCCAAAACAGGAGGAAAGACATAAAGACACAATAGGAATTGCCCAACACTCTTTCAGGACATAGGCCTCTCCATTACATCATCTCAGATAGTTCAAAGTTCAACCAAACTTCTCAGAGAATCTATAGAGCCAGCTACATAGCCCATGGGAGTTTGACAGTAGCCAATAGAATACATGTTCTTGCACAAGAACAGGAAGCTCAAGTTCAAACCCCAAGCAAAGGTAAAACCCTCATCATTCTCAACTCCATGTGGTCAGCTGCAGCAGAACCACCCATGTTATTCTGTTTCACATCACTCTGCTTCATCATTAAACCATCTTTCCAATCAGCCTCCATGTTTCCAGGGTCTTTCTCCCAGCTTGGAACTGAACCAGATGGATATTTCTTCCAACACAGGCTTGAAGTTTATTTTGATATCTGTGGCATGTACTAATTTTATTGTGATCCTGACAAGCTTGGGAGGGCAGAGACTTGAACTTGGGTCCCCAATATACTTTGTTAATTTGTATCTTTAGCTTGGCATTTTGTAGCCCAAGTATGGCCACCCACTTTCTGGGGCGCTTAAATGACTTCTCTGCTAAAGGGTTTCACTTTATGAGCAAGAGTTGGCTGCTGATAGTTATTGTTGCATTTTAACTATTTTAATGCCTCAATGTGCTCTGGCACCCTGTCTGATTTGTAACTCTAGGTTGCAGTAATTGCTGAGGAAAAGGAAGGTATTCAGACAGAATTGATCTTCAGTGTGTATTTCCCCATTTCTAATCTAATGATTGGTACTGTATTTAGGGAAGCTTTTTGCAGGCAAATAACCTTTTTGTATTTTTCTACAGGTAATCCTTGACTTACAACAGTTCATTTTGTGACCATTCAAAGTTACAATGGCACTGAAAAAAGTGACTCATGACTGTTTTATACACTTACAACAATTGCAGCATCCCTACGGTCACGAGAGGCCAGGTGAGTTGCCCAGAATTATTTTGTATAAATGTTTTAAATAAACACTCCTTGACATGAGTGAAATCGAGTTGACCATGCCCACCCAGTCACATGCCCACCCAGCCAGTCATTAAGGAAGAGAACCAGTTGTTAAATTATTTGAACCCTACCACTCTCTTTAATGGTATTTATGCTGTTGTACACAGCCTTAAGCTTTTCAATATTTGTTAGTAATCTTTGTCAGTGGAATTCTAACCACTCTTAAGTGCAATAGGATGTTTTTTTCTTCTTGTTGTCATAGGCTACAAAACCCCCTCTCTTGGTGCAAAAACATATTACATTTCCTAGAGCTAGTATCAGGTTTTTGATAATAAACTAAGTAGGGTCAGCATAAAATCTGGGGAAATTATTGGTAAATATATATCAGTTTTAGACAGCATTAATTTTAACAGTTGCTATGTGCTAATTCCTATGGCCATGTTTATCTTGTTTCTCCATACATTCCTTCCTGTCCCTTTGAAAAAGACCATATGAAAAAGAGTTACGATTTATACTTTACATAAAAGACAATGTTTAATTGTTGCTGAATTATAAGTTATCTTTGACATCTTTGAGATATTAGTATTCATCTTGTAGAAAAATTGAGTCTTTAAAATAAAAATGTGGGGAAATTATTGACAAATACCTTTCAGTTATAGACAGCATTAATTCTCAAAGCAGTAAGAATTGTTTTAATGTATTAAATGTATCCATGTGCTGTATTATATAAATATTAATGTTTACATACATTTCAGGGACAAGTTTGAATGTGAGAATAAGCCTCCCTTAGAATGTTTCTGATCTGTTTTTTGCTTGTTCATCTTCCTAATCTTATTAATTTATTTCTACACATTCCTCACTCCCAAACATCCCATAGGACTCTTGGCAGTTTTATAGGCATGCATAAACTTCTGTTCTAAAGCATCCATTGTCAAGATAATTAACCATCCTCTGAAACAGCTCTGTTTTTAATTACTTACAAAAAGCAGCTTCAGTAGGAGCTAACTTAAGTTCCAGTAGGAACCCATTTCAGAGGTCTGGAATTGCTGTATAAAAGTAGCAACACCATATTTTGCCCTGCTTCCAGCTGGTTTTCTTGGTAAGAGGAAATTGGCTGGGCATACATGAGTCAAATTGCACTAGGCATATCTGGTTTTGAAGGTACTTAGGGCCAAGTCATAAAGATCTTTATAGGTTAATACCATTATAAATTACTCCCAGACTGAATATGTGATTTGTTTCAAGGCCCCAAAATTGATTAAAATAATTATATAGTTATTTGGATTTAATCTGGGAAGCATTCCCAATCAAGCACAGTGGAATCATCCAAAGTGTTTTTGAAGAACAACTTTAGTCCATTTCAAATTCACTCAATTATTTTTTTCCAACATGTGTTTCAGAATTCTAAGTGCAGTAGATAAATATTGAAATAAAAGGAATCTGAACATAGTAAAGTAACATATTAAGGACCCAGGCTTTACCCAGCCATGTTAACTCTACTATTTTTACTTGCAGGAAGAAAAACTTCAAGTGTGTGTCTGTGTTTGTGCGCATACGTGGTAATTCAAATATATGGTCATCCTCCTCTTGTTATATTCTGTGTGTAACTGGCATCCACAAGGCAAGAAGGCTGGTGGTTGCAGCACTATGGATAGCTCCCAGTGAGGGACTTGCTTTAAGGAGGGCAAGAGGTGAACTGTAAGACATGACAAATTTCTGCTTCAGTGTACAGTAGGATATTCTCAAGGCATCATCATCTGTTCAAACAATGAAGATTTTTAAAAAGTGAATGGCTGGTCTTGGAAGACATTGAGCAGAGATGGCAGCAAAGGAGAATAGAAGTTACCATCTAAGGTTCAGAGCTGGTGCTTATGAGGTCCTAATTTTAGTTCTTCACACTCCTTAGCAGAATGGCCATCTCTTCTGCCTCCAGACTCAAGAGCAAGGTCTTGATACTACAGTCCAAAATGTCAATCCATTTTAGAGCACATCTGAGAAAATCTTTGACTCCATACTATTGCACATTTTCAGCAGCCCTGAGATAAAATAATAAATATTTTCTTGTTAGGATTACCATAAAGGTCAATTAAACAAATAACATATAAGATAGGTAATATCTTATTTTTTTCAGAAATTAGGCCAGGATGGGAATTTGTATGTTTAAGAACATGTATGTTTAAGATACAAATGTTATTTTGCACTTTTGGTTTATTTATTTATTTATTTATCAATCATGTACTATTATTTTTGTATATTGTTCTGAGTTGCCCAGAATTATTTTGTATAAATATTTTAAATAAATAAATAAAGATGTACTAGTTAAAACATGAGACTGATTCAAAAATACTCTTGATCATAGTGCTCTAAGGAGGATGTTGAGTTAATTGTGGTCTATTAATCTGACTTTCTTAACATGCAAAAGAAAAATATAAAATGAGTGAATGATTTCATCCATACATTACATTAATAAAAAGCCACAACATTAATAGTGTGACAACGGTGCCAATTGAATTATATAGAAATGAATAACACGAACAGCTGAAATGATAAAGAAATATTCTTTTACTGATTCTACTTTGGATTCAAAATATAAAAACAGATATGATAAGAATTCCATCTGTATCTCAAATAAGTGCCACTAATCAGTCCATGGGAAATAAGAAAACTATGAGATTTTGGGATACATTTCAACTGTGCATCAATATAGTTGTACAGACACTTGCATGCTGAGAATTGCATGCTATTTGATCTCTCTTAATTCAATATATTTATGTATGGAAAAATGGAAATTATGTGAACTTTATATATGAGAAACTTCAAGAAGATGATGAAATGAACAGTAAAAATAGTTTGCGGTTGGGAATCTGCTAACCAACATTAGCTATAAAAGTTGGCTGGAGTGTCAGCAACCAGCTGTGACAACAAGTGGAATTTGGATGGAAACACTGAGAAATGTTGAAGAATAGATTAGTGCTATATCAGTGGCACAACTAAAAACAGTACATGACATGGTCACAGGTTTTTTATGAGGTATTACTTAAATGTTCTTAATGTAGCAGAATTGTGAATGATATTTGTTAGACATCAATAGGCTAATACTAGGCTAAATCAATAGGCTAATACTTGGCTAGAACAATAAATGGTAGTTACATGTGATTTTTCAGACTGTTCAGAATTAAGCCCATAAACAGTTCTATAATCTACTGTAGAACATTTACCAAAAAAAGTGATTGGGCTGGTAGAGGGGACTGGATGCTGGGTGGGCCTTTGAAGTATTAGAAAATAAAAAGAAGTTGGGGGAAAGAAGTAAAGAATCTGCTGATAGAAGGAAGAACCCTTGAGGAAGAAATAAGCAAAAGGCACTTACAGGACCTGCACAGAATTGACTACAGATCTCTGTGAGCCATAATTAAGTACCATAATAACAAGTTCCTGTTTCTAATCTTTCAAAACTTTCAACCTATAAAAATCTATAACTGACAGACAGATGAATAGTTGGATGAATACGAAACTTTCCTCACACAAAAGGAAGAGAGTGGGAAGAATGCAAACTTGCTAATAGCATGAAGATCTGTACATGTTAAGATGCCTAAAACTCCTCTCAGAGGTTGCTGATTATTTAGTTTCCCTTCACAAATGGACCAGTGGTTGCATAGTGAAAACATCTGGCACACCCAACTGCCTTGTGTTATGTTTTCTGATATCATATTCTATAATATGGCATGTAGAAGAGAGCTTCCTGTCAAGAAATGTTTTTTTTTCTAACACAGAGGTTCAGTTATTTTTTACATTTGATCGATATAAGGAATTACAAGTCCTTCACAGACAATTCAGGCCACCTAAACATAGAGTTCTGAAGATTAAGTCTTAAAACATGCCATGCTTCCTCTGGAGCCTTCTCTTAGAAAGAGAACTGAAATTATTTCTGTGATGTCTATGGAGATTCTCAGTCATTCAGGTCATGGTTGTCCCAAAGATGCTTTTCCAAAAGCAATTGAGCTTTGTTTTTTCCTTCAAAATGTGAACCTTCTTAGATAAGAAGCAAAACATCTTCAAGGAAAAAACAAAGAAAATCCAGTTGCCTTTTGAAAAAGTAGCTTTGGGGCACATTCTTTCTGTGAATAGCAAATTGCTTCTTAAAATTCTGAAGTGGAACAGTTTCTAGACAATATAACTGACAGAAAACATAACCAAAATTAATAAAGAAAATGCTTTTCTTTCTGAGAAACAGATCACCTCAATGAGTAATGTTCTATTCACAAGTAATGCCTTTCCTGCGAGCAGTCTTTCTAATGCCAGGAACTTTGGCAGGCATTTCAATTCCAAGTTACTGGTTGGTTGTTACAATATTTACCAATTCTGTGATGATTTTCTTGAGCCTCACTATGCTTGATGTTCCCCCCTCCAAATCAGATTCAGTTTTCTGCCAAGCATGCAAATCAGATTATGGAACAGAAAAAGAAATGAATGTGTTTTGTGAAACCAGTCTATGAATGGAGAAAGCTGCAACAGCTCTAAAGTAATGGTTCTGCTTTGAAATATTTTTTATATATTTAAATATGTTCAAATCTAATGTAGCTTCCATTTAAGGAATTTCATTTAGCAGAAATGGGCAGGAAGAGTTGTCTGTTATTTTGTATCAGAAGCTAGCTATCAATTGCACCATATTCTCTCCAACAACCAAAAAAATATTCCAATGTACATATTGTACATATACTATAAAATTGTAATTGTCCATTAATAACTCAGTGATAATACAATGCTTTTAAAAAGGAAAAGCAGGACAGCAAAGCTAAATCATGGAAGAAGAAAATAAAAGAGCAATGGCCATGCATTTGCAATTAGAGAAACAGGAAGATAAGGGTAACAGATGTAGCAAATGGGAAGGAAAAGGAGGATGGTTTGAAAATTGTAGGCTTGATGGAGAGGGCTGAAATGGACATAAATACAAAAGATTCAGAGATGATAGAACTGACGAGTGATGAACTGGACTTTCTTAAGAAGAACGATAAATGAACAACCATTTTTCTGAAATGGTGTAGGGCAGTGTTTCTCAACCTTGGCAACTTTAAGATGTTTGGACTTCAACTCCCAGAATTCCCCAGCCACCTTTGCTGGTTGGGGAATTCTGGGAATTGAAGTCCAAACATCTTAAAGTTACCAAGGTTGAGAAACACTGGAGTATGGTTTCCTGCCTGAGCAGGAGGATTGGATTAGAAGATCGCCCAAGGTGCTTTCCCACTCTGTTATTCTGTTATAAGATGGAGTGAAAAATGCCCCTCAAATGTCACATGAAATCTGTTTAATGATCTTCTTTCCAGTCTTCACATGTCCACCTGTTTCTTTTTGATTGCTCTGCTTTCCAGCCTGAGACTTTTGATTTCTTTTACTTAGTTTGGATGTAGGCTGTTGTGGTTTTTAAACAACCAGTTATTGATATGTTTATGTTGGATTCTGAAAATCTATTGGCTCATACGCTTTGCTGATAGAAATGTTCGTTCTGAAGGGAAAGATCTATGTCCAATAAAAGCATGCCTTGTTGGACTGAAAGGATGGTTTAGCAGCTTCTCCAGACAGCTTTGTTGTTGTTGCAGTGTTGGGACAATGCCAAATGATGCTAAGCTATAGCATCCTTTAAGGAACTCTGAAAATTGAACACAATTCAAGCTTAACATTAAAAGGAATGAAGCAGCTGCTTCAGGTAGTGGACTAGAAAGGCAGTCATCTGGAGCACACCTCTATTTTCTGGCCTCCCAGCCCAATGCCCAAGACAGCCATTATATTGTGTGTTTTATTTCCAGGCAAGCTAATTGGTTCAAATGCCACAGCTTTTTAAAAGACTTTTTAATGCCACCTTTATAATTTTAGTAAATGACTCAAAACTCACCCCATGAAGTGGATTGGGCTAAGAAAGAAAGAGTGGCCCAAAGTCCACTCAGTGTCTGTGAAAATGAATGAATAAGGAATTACATGAACACAATGTTTGTCTGCTGTTGCCTTAAAAACATGCCATTCTGCCATATATATTTGCTTCTTTGTAAAGTAGAGTTTTATAATAATACTTAGTCAGACATTTCAACCGTGTTTTTCCCACAGAATTGCTTGATTTGACAGTTTCTGATGTCTTTGTTATTACATATCAAAACAAGTTGCTAGGGAAAAATTAAATCTTCTAATTAAAATACAATGAGGTTGCTAATTTCCCAGAACTACTCAGGCACAGATCCATAGGAAGAAAAAAAATCACAAAAAGAAACAGATTCCCAATGTCATATTGCAATTTTCCAGGTCTGAACAAAAATTCTTAGGGAAAATACTCAGCCAAAAGCTTTGATCCGTACAATTCCTTCTAGGTGAATCATCTTGCAATAAACAACATTCTAAAAACCATGTAGCTAGCAGAAGGCAGTTGACAATTCCTTCACTGAAAATACAAACATTCATTCTAGAAAACACTGTTTAAATTAGTGTCCCGTACAAGCAACCAATTATTGATACTGGAAAAATCAACTGCCAAGTATTTTTAATCTCAATTTTTAAAATTAATTTCTGTTAACAGTTTCCCCTAATGATAAAAACCTATAAATGGCAAATCTTCTAATAGCAATCATAGCTCTTATGAAATGTTTGTGAGTTTCTTTGGACATGATTTGCAAATGTCATGTATAAATAGATCTGACAGTATAGCAGATGAATATGTAGTAAGGAAGTTCCTATGTTCAAAATTCATATAACAGGCAAACTGGACACCCTATTATTTATTCAGTGATTTTGGAGAGATCCTTTAATTTCATGCTGATAGGATAGAACTTGGGGAAGAACAGACTTTGCTGCTCTTTCTGGGGTTGTTGTTGGGGTGTTTTTTTGCTCTCCCATTAAAAGCAGAACTAATCAAAGACATATGTACATTGCCAGACTGTTCTGTCACAAGAACTGGCAATCAATTCTGGAGGGCAGAAACTGACCATATAGCCAGTGGTGGGATTCAAATAATTTAACAACTGGTTCTCTGCCCTAATGATCAGCTGAACTAGCAGTCCTCCAAACTGCTTAGAAAGTTAACAACCAGTTCTAGAGAGTAGGCGCAAACTGATTGAATCCCACCTTTGCATATAGCCTTTTACCTATCCTCAGCCCACTGTGACTGTGACCCTTTATTCTGCTGTACAGGTGAAGTTCTGGCTCCCAGCAACTAAAGTATTTTTTTATTTTATTTTATTT